>JBBPBX010034837.1:0-32381 GCA_038048925.1 Garcialebias charrua
ACGGCGCTGAAGTTTCATGTCTAATTTTATTCTTAATTAGCAGTGTCTTAAAATCTCTGCTTGTAAATTCAGTGCCATTATCTGAACGAATGCATCTAATTTCACCATAAGGTGATGAATCTGCAATAAATCTTTCTGTGGCTTGTACCACGTCACTCTTACTCTTAAGAAAATACACAAATATTGTGCCTGAGTAGTCATCTGTGAAAGTTTGTGCATATTTATGCCCTTCTAGACTTGTGTTTTTCATTGGACCATTTAAATCAGTATGTACCATTTCTAAAGGTGACTTTGCTTTTCTGTCAGCTTCCCTGTTTCTGTTCTGTACAAATTTCCCTTGAGTACATACTTCACACAGTTTTTCAGGTTTTGTCACGTTACCTTTGATTTCCATACCTTTTACAACATTTTGAAGCTTTCTTACATCTTCATAGTTACAATGACCTAGTATTTCGTGCCAGGTTTGCATATCGTGACATATTTTACATTGATCACTGCTCATTTCAACAGTTGGCAGATAAAAGAGATTTTCACTTTCATAAAAGTCTAACCTGCTGTTATCTTTTGCGATCATGTGACTGTTTCCTTTCTTGAATGTGATGATCGCACCTCCGTTTGTTGCTCTTGCCACTGAAAAGATGTCGTGGGGATAAGAAGGCATGTAGAGTGCATCCCTCAGCTGCGCTCGATGGTGATGTCCTCTGTTGTCCTGTAGATGGATTATGGCTGTTCCTCTTTTCTGCGCCATTCCTGCACATTTGGTTCCGTCGGCTAATTCCACAGTGTGTGAGTTGGGCTGGAAAGTTTCATCAAAATCTTTAAACTTTCTGATGTCATTCACTATGTGGGAAGTTGCTCCGGCGTCCACCATGATGCCTTTTAAGTTGACGTCTGTTTGATCCTTACTTCGTTTAAGCTCTGCTTTGTAAAGCTGATCTTGTCCTCTTTGTGGATCTTCTGAAACTCGCCTGACTCCATCTTGATTCCCCTTCTTCTTGCACAGTGTTTCTTTGTGTGTGTTACTCTTACAGTAGTTGCACCACACTCTCTTTAAACATGTTCTGGCTTTGTGCCCTTTAATTCCACACTTGTAGCATTTTACATCTGCTTCTTCTTCATTTTTCTTGTTAGAAAAATGTCTATTATGTCTTGTGTAGGTTTTCATTACATTGTCAGAAGACTCTCTTGTTTTCATCTGTTCAGTCTCTTCGTAGACTCTCAGTTTTCTCTTAAAGTCTGTAAATGTAATGTTTTCTTCATCTTGACTAATGTGGACAGCAAGCGGTTTGAAGGATTCTGGTAGTCCATTTAATGCCATGGCCACTAACAGTCCATCACTCATGCTTTCACCAGCATTTCTTAAAGCTGTGATGAGGTTTTCAGCTCTTATAATAAACTC
The DNA here is from genome assembly GCA_038048925.1 of Garcialebias charrua. Lineage (NCBI taxonomy): Eukaryota > Metazoa > Chordata > Actinopteri > Cyprinodontiformes > Rivulidae > Garcialebias > Garcialebias charrua. The sequence goes on from JBBPBX010034837.1 coordinate 1,400, forward strand.
TGTGACACTCTCGGCGTTCGCCATTTTAAGCTTCGTCAACGATGTGTACAGGTTTATTATTCTTGGTTTGCTTTTCCCTGAATAATGTTCTCTCAAAATTTTCAGGGCTCTCCTCCCATCATCATCCGCTTCGTGCCTTATCAGCGAGAGACTTTTATCATCCAGCAGTTTAACTAGCTCCGCATAACAGTCCTCATTTTTCCGTCTGTCTTCAGCTAGTTCTGCTGCGTCATCTGTGTCTGGTTCGACCAGAATAGTTTCTTTCAACTTTAGCGTGCGCAAGTTGGCAAGAAATCTTGTCTCCCATAAATCATATTTCTCTTCACATCCATCAAAAAGAAGTGGAGATACGGATATATTCGCTCCTCTGTTCGCCATAGCTTCGTGGCGTTAGCTTGCTTAGCTTCGTGACGTTAGCTCTTTGTCTTCGTCAATTGTCATGCGCTCATTCACGCGCAAACTTCTGTCGCGTTACTTCGTCGCGTTCTTCAAGCTTATTTTACTCATTTCCATCTCACCTGGGTCTTGAGATGTCTGGGCCCATAACCTGTTAAGGGATGCGAGTTGTTCGCAGCGCTTCTGGCGTCCCAGGGATGGAAAATAAGCAGGATGCTCGGTTCTTTCTTTAGGCCGAACACGCCATATTTATTCACATGAAGACGTCTACTCGTACACTAATCAGAAGAAGAAAGGGTGGGGAAGTCCCTCACGGAGGAAACCGGAAATAGAATTCCTGCTCTTCACAATAAGAGCATAAGAGCGTAAATTAATATAGCTCAACAGTCTTGCATTTCTACTGAGTTGTTTCCCTCCGGGTCTGGTGACTTTTGTCCTCTATTTCTCATATTTACAGAGTTTGGTGACTTTTGTCCTTTACTTCTCGTCATATTTTGTAATCTAACGGTAGCAGGTCTCTGGTTTGTTTGCTGAACCACGTGGTCCTTCCACGAGGCTCACAGGCCTAACGATGGTGCACCCAGATCAGCAGTTATTAGAACAGAACTCACGGTTTCAGCAGCCTGCAGCAATCAGCTCTATTATCCGAAGAGGTTTTGCTCACTAGATCTGATTGAAATATATGTATATCAGTATTACACCTGAATCACACATATTATGTGTTATGATTTATGTTCACTTAATTCCACCATATACAGTAATGTGAAAATATATTCAAGATGGAACCTTTATTTACGGGTTTTCACTGCACTAAAACCATAGATATACGGTAAGAGCTGATGTTGTATATCTCCGTATCCTTCACATATACTTATACTTATATTTCCGGATATTCCCGGAAATGGACCGCAATGATCCTTTAAAAATCCCCAAATCCCAAAATCCAGATACTTATCTTTGGCAGACCCTTGACAAATAACAGCCACATTTATTTTGGATCTGCCGAAGATAAGTATCCAGATTTTGGGATTTTTTAAGGATCATTGCGGGCCATTTCCGGGAATATCCGAACACAGATCTTTCCGTATATCTATGGTTTTAGTGCAGTGTTTATTTTCAATAGGGAAGAGTTTTTCAGTTACACGCCTGCACCATTCAACAGACATAACACTGGATGATTGACATACAGAGCTGGTAGCTTGTTGGCTGAGAGACGGATCACGTACAGAGTAGGGGAAGTCCTAGGGCGGTTCCAAGGTGGTTCGGTTCCAGGATTGGTCCCACGAGGCGATGACGACATCCGGGGTTTTTATAACCGTGATCCGCCTTCGAAGATGTGTGTGTGTTTGGACTGTGCTTGGAGTGAGGTCTGTTAAATTGCTGTAAGGTTTATTCTTATTATGTACAATAAACCTGCATAAACTTGCACATTCGTTTCAGAGCCTTCCTTCAACTTTTGAACCGCAACAATTTGGTGATCCCGACGTGAGAAGTTTGCAGTTTCGCCTGAAACGGAAGCCGATTGGGGGCTTCCCCCACGAGTGGCGGAGCAAGCGTGCAGCCAACTGGCGCCTTCTTCATTCAGGTGAGCAGAGCTTCCGTTTATAACTAAATGTCTGCTATTGAAAACGCTAAATTTACCTTGGCTGTATACTGGTTCTGTCTACGGGTGGGCAAAATTACACCGTAGTCTAGCTACGGTCGTTTGTGTTAGCATTTAACCTGAAAATAACGTGAACTACTGTTAGTATTTCATTTGAATGTGCATTTTTTGCGGGTTTCGTACATGTAAGTAAAGTGAAAAGCACATAGAGTCCAACACACACACAGGGATAGCATATGAGTGCCGAGTTTGCATTTTTTTCCCCTCTATGAGCTCCGGCCTGTTGGCTAGGAGACACTTTCTTTTTATTTATTTGGACTCCGGGAAATTGTGGGGCTGAGGTCGGTCGTGAACTCCGGGACTTTTGCTTGCCGTAGAGTTCACAAAGGCTTTTATCCAGCACACGTTTTCGCCGTACAGAGTGGGTTGCCACTCCGGGTTCACAGGTTGCCGTGCATGTGATTTAAGTTCACAACCGGGACTGTGATCGCTGTTAAGAGTCACATTTTCCCTCCCCTTCCCAGTTGATGTTGATTACCGTATTTTCCGGTGTATAGGTCGCAAATTATTTTTTATTTTTTTTCTTTCATTTATTTTATTTTTTTACTTTCTTTTGTTTATTTATTTATTTTTTCTTAGACCCTTGCGACCTGTACTCCGGAAAGTGCTGTATACACGCAAACAACGGCAACAGGGAAAGATTTTTTATTTTATATATTGTTTCAGTGGGTGTATTTGCCGGCAGTAGGTCAATTGTGAAGTCTAATAGAGACTACCACTGCTGTGCTCTGGGGTGGCATTTTTATTGGGTGTTTTAGGAGGGTGATTTAAAACAGGCAGTTTCTTGGTTGGCTATTGCAGCTGTCCATGGTCCTGGCTGGAGGTTTGCTCACTTCACCCTTGTAAAACACGTGTATAACATTAAAATGTCTGACATACCTATACAAACTTGGAAAAATTGTGCTCCTGGCACATTAGGATCTGTATTACATGATTTGTGGCTTTTATGGAGTAGGAAAGTTGCTGTCAAAAATGTTCTTGGTGAGAAGAGACGTTTAGTTTCTTGGGTAGATAACATGTATCGGTTAGGGATGTTTCCTGGTGTAGATGATCCGTCTCCATCCGTTGCTGGGCTGAATAAATTACTTGTACAATCAGATAGAGCTTTGAGGTTGGCGTTAGATGAGAAGGAAAAATGTTCTGTTCTAGTGCGTAGAAAGAAATATAAGGACTGGCAGAAGGCGGACGCCTTTAATAGGGACTGCTCGTTATTTTTGGATGAAATGTGCAAAATCCTAGGTAGGCAGAAACCTGCTCTGAGAAGTGTGCACAAAGCAGTTTCACAGAAACAAGTTGTTGGCTCACAATCAGATTTATGGCCGTCTGCAGATAAGACCTTGGTGCATGGTACAGAGCTCCCCCTTAAAGCCGGTGCTGCTCTCGTACCACAAACAGAGACATGCCTTGAAACTGAACGGCCTTGTGCTCCCCCTCCGCCTCCTCTTTGCCCCGCTCCCCCTCCTCCTCCTCCTCCCCCGTATGCACCTGTGGGCCTTAGTCCACACAATCAGATGCCATTGTCGGAGCTATCATCCATAAATCTGGCTGAGCTCTCACTGTGGTTCTGAACACACAAGATCCAGCTCAGACTTGCTTCTCGTTACAGGAGGTATTTTACAGACAAGATCAGCTGAAAATAGGAACGTGGTGCAAGACCATGTGCAAACATTGATGGGTGGTATTCATACCACTCCTGGCTCTGTGGGTGAACAAAGGGGAGGTGATGTGTTTCGTCCACCGTCCTCTGATGCTTCTTTCAGCGTGACATCTTTGGGGGCTTCATATGACTCCGTGCCACTGACCTGTCCTGGTCCAACTGCTTGTCCTGACCTCAGGCCTCCTGCCACAACTTTTGATAAGGTCACCGGCTGGCAGCGAGGAAATTCAGGTCGATTAAATAGAATTGCTGACAATGTTCATACATGCCTTGACGCAGCGCCTCCTGCTCAATTCATGTTACCTCTCGTTTCTTCCACCACAGCTGAGGGAGTCCGCAAACAGACTTACACGCCTTTTAGTTTGCAGGATACTGAGTTGATCCGTCAGCGTTTGCCTGATATCCAGAAAGGAGGTTCGGCTTGGATCCGCGCTTTTCTGGAGGCATGCGCCGGAATTGTGCCATGTCTGGGTGATTGGAGGAGGGTTTTCACAGCATGCACGTCGTTTGGTAGTTTGACTGAAATAGAACAGGCTGCTGGGACTAAATTGGACCCAGACAGTGACACACTGCACGACCACGTTCAAATTTTATGGCCAATTATACGAGAGAAATATCCGACGTCTATGAAATCTTCAGACTTGTGTGAGATTCCTCCGGCTGTTACAGAACGGGGCACGACCTACTTATCTAGAGTTAAGCTCTTGTGGGAAAATAGAACTGGAAATGATCCAACGATTGATCCTACGACTCAACTGTTGTTCAGAGGAGCTGTAGAGAGCTCTCTGTCTGATGATGTTAAGAAGAGCTTGGCGTCTGTTGTTGGCCTGACAAAGATGGATTATGATTTATGGGCAGCCCACATTGTTCATTTTATTGATCAATCTTTTGATAAGAGGGAGTCTGATGACAGGGAATTGAAATCCCTTGAAACTCAATTAGCTAAGGCCCAATTGAAAGACATACGTGACAAACTTAATGTCACAAAGGTGAATGCGATTCAGATGCCCCAGGTTCAGGGTCCTTCTACATCATCTGATAATTCATATCAACAGAGACCTCTGGGCCCATCCACATCCTGGCGCAGGGGTCGTAACAAACGTCTGAGGGGCAACCCTCAACCCACGGACAGGTGCCGCCGCTGTAACGGGGTGGGACACTGGTATTTTCAATGTCCGACCAAACAGGATTTATCGAGACAGGAGGTGACGCCAGCTCGTTATCCACATGACGTATATCCACCACCACCAGATCATACTCCACATGGCCCTATGCCGGGAGCCAATAATCAGGCCCCAGGCCAATATCCTATTCAATAGGGGTGCCCTGGTCCGGCAGTAGGTGGTGTCTTGTATCCAGAACCTTTGGTATCGTTAACCATTAACGGCCGAAATCACATGTGTATGGTTGATACAGGCGCCAGGTATTCGTCAGTTAACACGTCACTCCCACGATCAAAGAATACCGTACCTGTTGTTGGATTCTCGGGCAAGCCAGAGGAGTGGCCGCTCTCTTGTTACGTACCATGCGTGTGGAATAATCTGCGCTTTGAACACTCCTTCCTGATTTCTGACACATGTCCAGTGAACTTGATTGGACGAGACATTCTGTGTGATCAGAACGTGACTTTGATGATGAGTCCTGACAACGTCCAGCTGAGTTTTCCTGATGGAACTGTTCAGTACTGTGCTACAGTAAAAAGCTCTATTCATCAGATGCTCCAGGTCCAAGGGACTTCTGCTGAGTCTGGTCCAGCTGAACTTCAGGCTGAGGTTTGGTGGGGAGCTGTCCCTGACTTTACAACGACGCTCTTGTACGACACACTGCAGAGCTGGAACGCCTGGATTAATGTCATAAGATCTTATGACACGCTTCCTGATGTGGCACATTGCACGCTGAACTATGACCTTTGTGGTGATGGGGACTACGATGTGCTCTGGACAGGACTGCTGGAACATTGTCAAGAGACTGGTGAATTTCCAGTGGCTGAAATCATGGACATCTATGTGGCCCCGGAGGGAGTGGTGGCAGGCGTGAAATTGCCCGCACCGTTACTGCAACTGTATATGCTTGGCGATGTATCAGCTCCACATGTGTCATTGATGGTTGTATCTGGTGCCGATGCGAAGAATTTAGGTCCTGTGATGAGACGCTGTCTTGCTGTAAGGGAATGGGTGCCTACACAAAATCCACACTTACACTATTCTCCAGAAACTGATACTTACAGGATCACACACAGATCATTCACATTATTGTTACCTGAGAAACATTCTCTGCCTAGATCACATGGCGGAGAAAACACAGACCATGTTGATACGGACAAACTGTTAGCCAGTTTGCCTGATACACTTTGGGCCAGGAGTTCTACAGATGTGGGCCTGCTGAGTGTCAACCCTGTATCGATCGTCCTGAAGCCAGGCACGATTCCAATCTATAAACATCAATATCGACTCCGACAGGAGCAGATTGACGGTATAGAGCAAACTATTAAGGGTTTGCTGGAAGCTGGTGTGTTGCAGCCTACTGTTTCGAGCTGGAACACACCTCTACACCCGGTACCAAAAGCTGATAAATCTCATTACCGTTTAGTTCATGATTTGAGGCCTATAAATAAGGTTGTTGTTCCATCTAATTATGGTACTCCAAATCCTTATGTTATGATGAATGCTATTCAGCCTGAACACAAGTTTTTTACTTGTATTGACCTGGCGAACGCGTTCTTTTGTGTGCCTCTGGACGCTGGATCAAGGGATCTGTTTGCATTTACCTTTAAGGGGAAACAATTCACGTACAGTAGATTACCTCAGGGTTCGTGGATTCACCCTCTTTGTTCAATCATGTATTGAAGCAAGTCCTTACTGATTTGCCTTTGCCACCAGGAGTGGTTTTAATCCAATACGTCGATGATATTCTGATAGCAGCTCCGACTTCAGAAGCTATTATGCAGGCATCTGAAGCTGTGCTTCGACATCTAGCTCAGTGTGGTTTTAAAGTGTCAAAACACAAATTGCAGGTGGGTCGTTCAAAAGTTCAGTTTTTGGGTAGGCTCATCTCTGGCTCTGGCCTGCAACTGACGCCATCTCAGAAAAGCTCCATTTTAAATCATTCTAAACCAGCAAATGTTAGGATGATGTTAAAATTTTTGGGGCTGATCAATTACAGTAAGAACTTCATTCCTGATTTCAGCCGTAAGGTGGCTCCTCTGCGGAGCCTCATTTCGGCTGTGGGATATAAAAATTTTGTGTCCCCACTGCAGTGGACGGAGGAAGCTGACAGGGCATTTGTGGAGATTAAACAAGCTTTGTTTGATGCGTGCTCTCTGCAGTGTCCAGATTACTCCTTGCCATTTCACTTGGATGTGGATGAAAAAGACGGATTTGTGAATGCCGTCTTGTTTCAAAGAGGGAAAGCTGGCTCTGACAGGCACGTTTTGATGTATTATAGTTCAAAATTAGATCAAATTGAAGTTGGCCACCCTACCTGTGTGAGGCATGTAGCTGCCATTGGAAAGTCTATTTTAAAGACATCACACATAACTATGGGGAATGAGGTTTTTGTTCACACAATTCATGACGTAAAATCATTTTTGGACTCACAAACATTCACATTTTCAAATCAAAGAACAGAAAACCTCAGAAGATTATTACATAATTCACATATACATTTTACAAGCCAGGGAACAAATATGGCCGCGCAAATGGACACCACACAAGATCATAACTGCATTAGTGACACCGCACAGGAAATGAAATTACATGAAAACCTTTCTAAAGATCCTTTGGACCAGCCAGACATGATACTGTTCTGTGATGGACATAGTCATAGAAATGAAACGGGCGCATTGATCACTGCGTTCGCTGTGGTGGAAAGAAGAGATGCAGGTTTTGTTGAACTCAAGGCAGAAGTGATGAACCAGCCAGCTTCTGCGCAGCTCGCAGAGCTAAAAGCTATAACAGAAGCTTGTAACGTCGCAGAAGGAAAAAAGGTTAATATTTACACAGACTCAGCGTATGTTTTTCAAGCAGTCTATGTTGATCTCTGTCACTGGAGAAGAAAGGGATTTGTCACCTCATCTGGAGAACCAGTCAGACATTTTAAACAATTACTGGAATTGTATTATGCATTGCAGCGGCCTAGACAAGTGGCAGTAATTAAATGCAAGGCCCATCAGAAGAGTAGCAATTTCATTGCTCAAGGGAATCATGAGGCAGATCAAGCTGCTAAAAGAATTGCAGGCTATATTTTAAGGACACAGATGGTCCAGAGACATGAGAAAAAGAGTTCTGAAGACTATTTTCAAAAGGAATTTACTCTAGAATATATCAGAGAGTTACAAAATGCAGCCGCTCCGCACGAGAAGCAGGCATGGTTAGACCGTGGAGCTAAAAAGGATAGTGAACAAATCTGGAGGAATCATGAGGGTAAAATTGTAGCTCCAGCTGGATTGTTCAACCTGCTATGCCAAGAAGCACACAGCAGGGGGCACTGTGGTACATCAAAACTGATTGACTTGATCTCACAGAATTGGTGGAACCCATATGCCTTTTCCATTGCAAAATATTTTGTACAGACGTGTGAAATATGTTCCCACCATAATCCAAGGTGGCACTTAAAACTGGACTTGGTGGATTTCCAATGCCTCAGGCACCGTGGAAAGAGATTGTGATAGATTTTACTGACATGGGTGTTGAGAATAGAGTGGCTGGAAAGAGATATTTACTCGTTTGCGTGGATCAATTTAGTAGGTGGGTAGAAGCCTTTCCAACGAAAACTGAAAAAGCAAAAGAAGTGATAAAGTGGTTGACAAAGGAGTTGATCCCCAGATTTGGAGTCCCTTCAGTGATCAGATCAGATAATGGAACCCATTTTGCAAACAGGGAGTTAAGGGAAGTTGAGAAATTGTTTGGCATTCGACATAAGTTTGGGGCTGTTTTTCATCCTTCATCACAGGGTTTGGTTGAACGTGCTAACCGTACTCTTAAAGAGGGGTTGGCAAAGGTTTGTGCAGACACAAAATTGAAATGGCCTGATGCCCTACCTATAGTGCTGTTCAACTTAAGGTCAACTCCAAATACTACCCTGAATGTCAGCCCTCATGAGATACTTACAGGAAGGAAGATGCCATGTCCTTTCACTCATCCGTTGCCGTCAGAAAGTACTATGTTACAATTACAACATTATGACATATCAGAGTACTTGAAGAGGCTTAATAATACTGTAATGAGTATTTCTCAACAGATTCAATTGATCCAGACTGCAGAGGGAGAACAACACTGTGCCCACGTGGATACAGCAGGTACGAAAGGACTTGGCTGAGCTGAGCACATCTGAAGAGCTGAGCACATCCGAAGGGCTGAGCGTGTCTGGAGAGCTGGGTGCATCTAAGGAACTGTGTGAGCCATCTGTACACAGTGACACTGCAGCTCCACCTTCAACTGAGAGCTTCGATCCACCGGTTCCAAGACCCCGATACAACTTGAGGAGAAAATCAGAACAGACTTAAAATAACATTACATAAAAAGGGGACGTTGTTTGTTGTACATAATTGTTACAGGAAGAATGAATTTCCTAGCGGTGAGGTTAAGTGTGGTAACCACTTTTGGAATTATATTGTTTACAGGGCTCACTCTGTGGGTTGCATCGACAGCTAAGACAGGCTCCCCTGAAGTTGTTCACGACAATGTCAACAGATCTTGTGATGAGGACCCTAACTTCTTGCTCAGAAGAGGGGAAGATGGAACAGAGGTTGCAGAGGTTCAGATTCAGGTACACCCAGACTCTGACATTAGCAGATCAAAGAGATCCATGATAGTTAATTTCCTACAGTTTAACTTCACAGTTGGGGTGACTGCATCTGTTAAATTTGACCTTTGCTCTGTGATGTACTGTGGTGCGAGGCAGGAGTCATTTATTTGGGCAGTGAAGTATATTTGTGTGACTTATGGGCATGACATGAATTGCGGGGACTGGAATACAGGTACCCCTCGAGTTACGTCAGGGATAGGGACCTACGTGTGTGACTTAGGTCGATGTTGTCGTACCTCGCGGACCAAAAACACCTGCCTGTCGTAGGTCCGCGTTTCTGACATAGGTCGCGGCTATACCGCTAACGGAGCGCCGCACACATATTTAATGGCATGAGACTAAAAAAGCAGACATACTAGGCCATAAACATGCACAGAACTGTACAGTAAATGAATACTGTACAATAAATAAAAAATATAATGTCTTACTTTGAGCTGGTCAAAGCCTGCCTTCGTCTTTTAGCATCAGCTCGCACCCGTCCGAGCTCCCCCAGCTTCCTTACGCTCCACACGCACACACGTGGTCAAAACTGTTTAAAAGAAGGACTGTTAGCTTCTTAACTTCATACATTTGGAGCCAGAAAAAAAAAAAACTTACTGAAAGCCGTTTCTCCGCGATGTCCTCCATCCAAAACAAGCTCGGCGTTAGCTACGGTTAGCAGCAATGGTTAGCATGTCAGTTCATTCAAAAAGGCTGTCGGCTTTGTATCTCCGCGTTAGCTCGGTGTCCCCCGACTGCCAGGCGGACATTTGCGGCGAGCTCCCGGCCGTAGATGGCCCCTCCGCGGCATGTCGGCTCGGTGTCTTCGCCTGTGTTTGCTGCTCTGTTAGCTGCTGTCGTTAGCATGTCGGGCGAAGTTGTTGGAGCCATCGCGGGGCGATCCGCGGCTGCTCAGGCATCGGCTTTGTATCTCCGCGTTAGCTCGGTGTCCCCCGACTGCCAGGCGGACATTTGCGGCGAGCTCCCGGCCGTAGATGGCCCCTCCGCGGCATGTCGGCTCGGTGTCTTCGCCTGTGTTTGCTGCTCTGTTAGCTGCTGTCGTTAGCATGTCGGGCGAAGTTGTTGGAGCCATCGCGGGGCGATCCGCGGCTGCTCCTCCGGGCCTGAGACGTCCACAGAGTTGACCGAGTGTTTCCAGCTAATTTATCCGTATGAGGCAACCCTGATCGGGCACACGGAGCCAGCTGACAGTAGCCTCTGGAGCTCCATTGAGCGCAGTTCTGTTGTAAAATGGCGACCGGAAACGACCGGAAGTTGCGTAAATACGATCAAATTGTAATTAAAACGTAATATTAATAATTATACTTTATTTATAAAGCCATTTAAAACAACCACAGCTGCAACAAAGTGCTATACACATGAAATTAATAACATAAAAAAAATAAAATAATAATAATAATTTTTTTTTTTTTTTAATCATATTTTTATTAAATATGATAAAATCGTAAGTCTGAGTTGCCGTAGGTCGCAGGTGACGTAGGTCGAGGGTTTGCTGTAATGTGTTGTGTAATTCAGGGCCTGCTGATTGGGGTTACAGACCAGAAAAAGCGAGAAGAGGGAAGTATCCGTTACAGGAACGCTTGTCAATCATACAAGATCATACTAAAAGCACCAGGTGTCTAGCACAAAATACATGTAATTCTTTGATTTTGACTTTAAAGAATCCTCAGAGGCAGGATAGTGACACTTATATACTGGGAGTTCATGTTTCTGGCAAAGATCCAACGAGTCCGTTCAGGATAAATGTGGTTCAGAGGGAGGAAAGTCAGATTGAATCAGATCAAGAGGTGTCTTATATGACAGATGTGACATATGAAGAAAAGTTGGCTCTGGAGACAGGTTTCACACAGCAAAATTACTGGATAGAGTATGTTGAAAATGCAGCAGAACAAGTGAAGTATAAGGATTGCGTTGTTTGTGCGAAGGCCAGGCCAGCGTTATTAATGATGACATCACCTCTTTCAAATGATTCATGTTTTCACTGCATGTTGGAACTACATATGAAGGAAAATCCCTCTGATAGTTGCAAAGGTTTGGAGAAATATTTTCCCATGGCCCCAAGAGATGCAATCCCACCTGTTTTCACTCCAGTGAGAAACTCTTACACTTGTCTGGTTAGGAAAATTCAGGGAGGTATATCTGTAGGTGATATTGATTCAAGTTGGTGTAAGTTGAATGTGGATGTTTCAGCTTGGACAAACATGACGAGATTATCTGTAGCACGTGCAGATGTTTACTGGTTTTGTGGTGGTAGAACTCTAAGAAATACGTTGTCTTCAAGATGGTCAGGAATCTGTACACTCGTTTCTTTAATTTCTCCAATTAAGATGGTGAATTTAACAGGACAGGATTTGGAAACTTTCAGGAGCAGTACACATGTTATTGGTGAGTTTGAGAGGAGAAAACGTGACTTTGATCTGTATGTAGATTCTCCAGCATATATTAAAGACCGTGTAAAGTGAAATTAAATGTGTGTTTTTAGTTTGTCACATGGCATAAATATGTGTTATTAATCACCCATTTAAATCTGACTGATTAAAAACATTGTTTACCTTATAAAATTAAGTCTCAAAAATCATGAAAAAACCTTATTTTCTCTTGGTCTGGAACGCTAGGGGCGTGTCAGTGCGTGGGCGTGGTTTCAGGCAGCTGCGCTGGTCCTGCTCGTGTCCCACAGTGGAGAGGCACTGAGGCAGACAGCAGAGCCAGTAAACCTGCTCTGTTTTTATCCGAGTTCTGTCTGTAACAGCAGCTACTTTTTCCAAGAGTTACGCTGTTTTTGTAAATAGTTTTCTTGTGTGTTTTTAATCTGGAATGAATTAAAAAAAAAAAAAAAAAAGAGTTGCACCATGCGGGATTTGAACCCGTGGGCTTTGGGACGGAAGGCAAGCGCTCTAACCATTGTCCCAACCAGGCATTACAGATACTCAGCATAAAACGACGCAGTATAAAAACATGTTATGATTTGTACGGGTGCCCTGACCATTGCGACATCCAGGGAAGATGCACGAACGAGGCATAATTGATTAGCTAGCTAACAATGAACAAAATATCTATGCTATTGCTATCTGATGCTGTCTGCGATTCGCGAGTGAACGGCTCCACCGAGGCGAATTTATACGGCCGGAGCTGCAGGGGGTGGGGGCTCTACTAATGAGGACCGCGTGACGAAACGCGGTCACGTTTAAAACACGCCTAAAAAATCCTGAACCAGAAATATGTTTATACACAGTTTGCTCTATAACTCCAAAATTAATTGAGCTACAATTTTGAGACTTTTTACTCATTTACAAGATTACAATTATCACATTTATAATGTTTATTTAAGAAAATGTTGAAATTCACTTTACACGGTCTTTAACGCTATCGGAGTCCCGCAAGGAGTCCCGGATGAATACAAATTAGTTGATCCTATTGCAGCTGGTTTTGAGTCTATGATTCCAACTATAACTGTAAATAAAAACGTAGCCAGGATTAATTACATTCATTTTAATGTTCAGAGGCTGAATAATTTGACAAGAGATGCACTTGAGGGCGCACATCAGCAGCTAGCAGCAACATCACTGATGGCCTATCAAACGAGATTAGCTGTGGATTTTCTTTTGGCTGAGAGAGGTGGTGTCTGCTCTATGTTTGGACAAGAGTGTTGTACTTTCATCCCAAATAACACAAGTCCAGATGGTTCATTTACAAGGGCTCTGGATGGTTTGAAATCTCTGTCTGAGGAACTAGCTGAAAGCTCTGGAGTTCAGAACCCTCTGAGTGAGTGGTTCATCTCTACTTTTGGAAGATGGAGAGCTGTTGTCGTCACAGCTGTGATTACAATATTCGCAGTTGTGGTTATGTTAATTTGTTGTGGATGCTGCTGCGTTCCTTGTGTGAGGCATTTCTGCTTGAAGTGCATCAGTAGCGCAGTGGATGATAGGTTTCCTAAGCTGCCTTCCTATCAGATGGCTGTACAGGCAGGAGAGGGCTTCCCCCTTACAGGTGTCTATGAGGAAGAAGATGAAGACGATGAAGATGAGATGGCCTGACTTGGCTAAAGCATAGTTCATATTCTTTGCTAAGGTTAACACATACCAGAAATGCACACACTGGAGCAGAGTATATGCAATGTTTTGAAGTTGTTAAGAGTTGATAAATCAAATTTTGGGAAATTTAAGGGTTTTTGAGAAAGTATTGAATTTATAAGGTCAAATTAAAGTCCAGTTGTTTTTTATTGAACGCCTTTTTAAAGGTATTGAATTTAACTTCATTATTCCTGCATATACCCTGTTGAGGCGTGATATTTGATAGGAGGGACAGTCCGCTTCATTTTATTGTTTTGTTTTTATTTTTTATTTGTTTTATGGTTTCATTTTTACATTTATTTTTGTTTGTTTTTGTTTATTCTTTATTACATATCCCGTTTGTTTTGTTTATTTCTTATTACATTTATTTGTTGTTTTGTTTGTTTTGTTTATTTCTTATTACATTTATTTGTTGTTTTGTTTGTTTTGTTTATTTCTTATTACATTTATTTGTTGTTTTGTTTGTTTTGTTTATTTCTTATTACATTTATTTGTTGTTTTATTTTATTCTTTGTTTTTGGTTGATTTCTTTGCTTTTTGTTACATTTATTTTTTAGATTGTTAGTTTTGTATTGCGTTTCCAGCATATAAGCTCTGACGGTTACCATATATTTTCTTACGTAGTTTTGTTACCAATTAGTATTGATGCTTATTTTTATATAAGGGATTTATATTCTGGGTGGGTAACTTAGATGTAATATTGTTGTGGGTGGGAATGTTAGCGATTTCCATTGTGTATCCAGTTTTTAATTGCATACGCACATAGTACATATAGGGTTTTTGTTGACATGATGTTTGTCATGTCAAAAGGGGAATTGAAATATATGTATATCAGTATTACACCTGAAGCACACATATTATGCGTTATGATTTATGTTCACTTAATTCCACCATATAATGTGAAAATATATTCAAGATGGAACCTTTATTTACGGGTTTTATTTCCAATAGGGAAGAGTTTTTCAGTTACACGCCTGCATAATACAACAGACACAACATTTGATGATTGACATATGAAGCTGATAGCTTGTTGGCTGAGAGGCGGATCACTCACAGAGTAGGGGAAGTTCTAGGGCGGTTCCAAGGCGGTTCGATTCCAGGATTGGTCCCACGAGGCGATGACGTCATCTAGAGGTATAAAACCGTGGTCCGCCTTCGAAGATGTGTGTGTGTTGGACTGTGCTTGGGAGTCAGGTCTGTTGGTTGCTGTAAGGTTTATTCTTATAATGTACAATAAACCTGCTTAAAACTTGCACATTCGTTTCAGAGCTTCCCTTCAACTTTTGAACCGCAACAAAATGAAGGTTTTCCAGTTGCATTAATAAGAATTGGCGCCACAGGTTGAAAAGGAGCTTCCGCTCAAGCCGCCATCTTGGTCGCCTCCCCGGGTTCTCGGTGTTGTCAGTGCAGCTGTTGTGTGTTGGAGAGGAGAATCTCCAGCAGGGGGTGCAGTCACACAAACAGATTTTTGACAGCCTGATGCTTTTAATGCATCTTCCTGACTGATCAGCTGGAGCCCCCATGTTCTCTCTGAACTTCTGCATCTTCTTTCTCCTGCAGAGACTCAGCTGCTCTGACAACACTGAGCTGCTTTCTCCTCACTCTTCTTCCTGCTCCCTCCGTTTCCAACCTTCTTCCATCATTTCTCTGCAGTCGCCTCTTTCTACTTTCATTTGGTCTTTTTGTCACTTTGGGTTTGTTCTGTGAAATAATCTCAATCCTCTAGTTGTCTGGTTCTTCACATTATTGCTCTGTTCTCTTACGTGCTCCACGTGTTTCTCTGACTTTAACAAATGTGTTCAGGTGTTCTCAATAAAAGGACAATTTCAATAGAAACTCCAGTGTCAATGTGTTTATATAATATATTAAATTATCATAAAACTTTGATACTCAGAGTTCAAAATCATTTAACTTCAAGACCTAAGAGAGAATTATTAATAAAGAAAACAATAAAGAAAAGTTTCACTGGTGATAAAATGTTTTATTGATGTACACAGATTCAATCTGGATAACAAAGTATGTTTTCTCAATTTGTTGCAGTTTCATGAAACTTTTTGTATTTTTGAAAGAAAAAAAAACAACAACAATTGATTCTGTATCGATATTTTCTATTAAATTGATCAGAAAACAAAACATGTCTTCATCAGGTATTTTAGTCAAAGTAATAAAATCTAATTTCTCTTTAACCTTCAGTTTAGTTTTTCAACTTTCTTGTAAGACATTAAATAAAAACTCAGTTAAAAATAAATCTGTCATTGTGTGTAAAAACCGTTATTTAGACGTTACGATGATCTCAGTTTGACAGATTTTAACTTCAGATGTTTTGGCGTCTCCAGCTTCTTCAAGACTAAAATAAGGGAAGAGTTTCTCAGTGAAAGTGTTTCTGTAAGTGAAGATGTGACTCATGTCTTCAGAGTCGTAGAAGGACACCTCCCCCCTGTCATAGTCCAGCTGGACCCTGATCCTCTGGAGACTCTTCTGCACTATGAGAGTTTTACCAACACCATTAGTGTATTTTCCATCTTTTTGCCATAAACACCAGACTCCATATTTTGGTGAAGCAAATCTCTTTCCCTTCCTGTCGACTGACTCTTTAACCAAACCAACATTCCAGCGAGGATGATCTCCCACCTCCACCTCCCAGCTGTGTTTCCCTGAGCTGAAGCCCTCAGAACCAAAAACACAGGAACCATTAGTGTTTCTCTCTGGATTATCAGGAAGCTGCTGCTTTGTGTCTCCATATCTCACACTGGTCAGATCAGCAGACAGGTAGAGACAATCTGCTGCAGTGTTTGGGTCCAGAACAACAGGACTGAAGTGGACCTTGTCCTTCATCTTGTCCCAGACTCTGAAGGACAGGTTGCCCAGATGTTGGGCCACATCTGTCAGGACTCCTGAGAGCAGCTGTGGATCTGACAGTGAGCTCTGGGTTCTGGCTCTGGTCTGAGTGTCTTTATAAGTGCTGAGGAAGGACACGTTGTCTTTCTGCAGGTCTTCTTCAACAGCAGAGATACTGTCTGACAGAGAGGAGATGTGCTCCTGAATCCTCTTCATCTCTCTGCTGATAGTCTTCCTCTTCTGCTCCTCTTCCTCCCTCAGAGCTGCCAGTCTGGACTCCTCTTCCTCTCTCAGGAGCTGGTGGAGCTTGTTGAACTCTGCTCTGATCTGTGTCTCTGTGGACAGCAGCTGCTTCTTGGAGTGTTGCATCACATCATTGTATGTTTCCTCCACATGTTGGTGTTTGTTCCTCTTGTCCTGCAGAGACTTTAAGTCAGATCTCAGCTGCTCCTTCAGCTCACTGACTGCTTGTTCTACAGGAACCACTTTGTGGTTCTGGTGGAGAGAAAACTCACAGACAGGACACACAGCTCTCTGCTCGTCAAAACAGAACAGTTTAGGATCTTCTTGGTGTTTGCTGCACACCACCTCCACCTTCTTCTCTCCTTTTTCTGCCTCAGATGATCCAGATTTCTGTCGTCCAGCAAAACAATCAGCAAGTTCCTTCAGAGCAAAGTTCACTAAAATATCCTTAGATGATCTTCTTTTACAGATGGGACAGTTCTTGTTCTGAGTTTGTTCCCAGAACTTCTGCAGGCAGCTTGAACAGAAGCTGTGGTTGCAGCTCAGAGACACAGGTTCTTTGAAAGTCTCTGAACAAACATGGCAGCTCAGGAAACTCTGAAAAAGTTCTCTTTCAGCCATTTCCTCCAAATTTTCTTCTTAGTCAATAGTTAGACTCACCACAAATCTCTTTGCATCAGTCCATTAAACAGTTTTTGTTCTTCACTCTGTCGTGGCGTCTCACCTCCAGGAAAAAAATGTCCAAATGAACTTTAAACTTCTCTGACAGTTTATAATCCCTGACATGTCATTTTCTTATCAACAGGGTGGAGTTTGATTTGATAACTTATAAAGTCACTTCCTGCATGAAGTGATTTTCAGACATTTTCCAATAAAGATCTGTTTCTAAAAAGAGATGGTTTCCTTTCAATATTTTGCACACATTTGTGTAAGTTCTGGAATTTCACCAAGTTCAGATTTTAAAGCTGGAAAACTTTTTACTAACTTGTTTAAAACAAGTGTTTCTTCTTGATCCCACTTGTTTTCATCGTAAAGGTCACAGCTGAAGTGAACACTTAAATCAAGTAAAGAGTATTATTCAAGGTGAACTAAGATAAAAACATAAACTCACATTTCTAAACCAGTTGAATTTTTTTATTTTACACTGAAAGCCGCTAACAGAGTTTTCTGTGTTTTCACAGCTTTTTTGTCGCACATTTTATGTTGAATATGCTGGTGAAGATTCTCAGTCATCCAGGACATGATAAAATCAAAAAAGGCGTTCAATATACAAGCCCAAAACCAGAAAAGTTGGCACGTTGTGGAAATCGCAAATAAAAACAGAATACAATGACTTGCAAATCTTTTTCAACCTATATTCAATTGAACACACTGCAAAGACCACATACTTAACGTTCGAACTGGTAAACTTTGTTATTTTTTGCAATTATTAGCTCATTTGGAATTTGATGCCTGCAACATGTTTCAAAAAAGCTGGCACAAGTGACAAAGAAGACAGAGAAATTTGAGGAATGCTCATCAAACACTTATTTGGAATATCCCACAGGTGAACATGCAAATTGGGAACAGGTGGGTGCCATGATTGGGTATAAAAGCAGCTTCCTTGACATGCTCAGTCATCCACATAGAAGGATGGGGCGAGGGTCACCACTCTGTGAACAAATGCGTGGGCAAATTGTCGAACAGTTCAAGAACAACTTTTCTCAACGAGCTATTGCAAGGAATTTAGGAATTTCACCATCTACGGTCCGTAATATCATCAAAAGGTTCAGAGAATCTGGAGAAATCACTACACGTAAGGGGCAAGGCCGAAAACCAACATTGAATGCCCGTGACCTTCGATCCCTCAGGCGGTACTGCATCAAAAACCGACATCAGTGTGTAAAAGATATCACCACATGGGCTCAGGAATACTTCAGAAAACCACTGTCAGTAACTACAGTTCGTCGCTACATCTGTAAGTGCAAGTTAAAGCTCTACTATGCAAAGCAAAAGCCATTCATCAACAAGATCCAGAAACGCCGCCGGCTTTGCTGGGCCCGAGCTCATCTGAGATGGACTGATGCAAAGTGGAAAAGTGTTCTGTGGTCTGATGAGTCCACATTTCAAATTGTCTTTGGAAACTGTGGACGTCGTGTCTTACGGACCAAAGAGGAAAAGAACCATCAGGACTGTTATAGGCGCAAAGTTCAAAAGCCAGCATCTGTGATGGTATGGGGGTGCATTAGTGCCCAAGGCATGGGTAACTTACACATCTGTGAAGGCACCATTAATGCTGAAAGGTACATACAGGTTTTGGAGCAACATATGCTGCCATCCAAGCGACGTCTTTTTCATGGACGCCCCAGCTTATTTCAGCAAGACAATGCCAAGCCACATTCTGCACGTGTTACAACAGCGTGGCTTCGTAGCAAAAGAGTGCGGGTCCTCCCCTGGCCTGCCTGCAGTCCAGACCTGTCCCCCATTGAAAATGTGTGGCGCATTATGAAACGTAAAATACGACAACGGAGACCCCGGACTGTTGAACAACTTAAGCTGTACATCAAGCAAGAATGGGGAAGAATTCCACCTGAAAAGCTTCAAAAATTGGTCTCCTCAGTTCCCAAACGTTTACTGAGTGTTGTTAAAAGGAAAGGCGATGTAACACAGTGGTAAATATGTCCCTGTGCCAACTTTTTTGCAATGTGTTGCTGCCATTGAATTCTAAGTTAATGGTTATTTGCAAAACAAAATAAAGTTTCTCCGTTCGAACATTAAATATATTGTCTTTGCATTCTATTCAGTTGAATATGGGTTGAAAAAGATTTGCAAGTCATTGTATTCTGTTTTTATTTGCGATTTGCACAACGTGCCAACTTTTCTGGTTTTGGGCTTGTAGAACAACTGGACTTTATTTGTAGCAACAAGACGTTTCGACCCCTATCCAGGGGGCGTTTTCAATTCTATGAACGGTCTGTGAGCGAGTGGAGTTATACGTTTTATAGTTTTATGTTGAACTAATAAAGATGAACATTGTGGTAAAAATAATCATATTTTATCACAGGGGAAGGGGTTCATTTGGTAGAGTTGTTGCCGCTCAGCAAGAAGGCCGGGGCCTTTCTGTGTGGAGTTTGCATGTTCTCTCCGTGCATGCATGGGTTTTCTCCGAGTACTCTCCTCCCACAGACCAAAAACATACACTGTAAAAAAAATCCGTAAAAAAACAGGTAAATGTACTGTGGAAGTGTGAAGGAATTTTCCATTATCATTTTTTACAGGGTTTCTCCATTTTTTTTCCGCGCAAAGCACCCTGGGAACAAGAACCTTTAAGAAGAGCGAAAAAGGACTCCATTTACCTGGCACCCTAGATTAACAGAAATTTATGTAAATTATACATTAAAAAACTGTTAAATCACGGTAAAAATCCGTTTTAGGTTTTACGGAAATATCTGTAAAAAAAACGGAGAATGTACTGGCAGAAAATTACCAGGACATTTTCCGTTTTTTTACTGATTTTTTTTTTTTACTGTGTACATGTTAGTCTGATTAGTAACTCTAAATTGTCCCTAAATGAGAGAGAATGGTTGTATTTGTCTTCATCTGTCCCTGTGCTGGACTGGAGACTGGTCCAGGGTGTCCCCCGCCTCTTGCACAGTGACTGCTGGATATAGGGACCAGTGACCCGGAAAGGAAAAAGCAGGTAAAGATAATGGATGGATCAAAAAAAGGCGTTCAATACAAGATAATGGATGGATGGATTTTAGCATTTAAAAAAAAACCTGATGGTGGTTGTTTAGTCTCAGTTTCTGTTTTTTAGAACTGTCAGATCAGATTTCAATGTTTTATTTCGTTAACACAGTTATACTAACTGAGGTTGATCAAAGTGCTTTACAGACAAACAATAAAACAATAAAATACTGTACCATAAAATACAAACACAACAGGACAATAAAGTATATAAAAACAGCACAAGTTGATTTTGTTATTTTAAAATCTTAAGCTCTGTTTGAATCCAAACCAAATGAATAAGTTTGGTCTTAAGCAAGTTTTTAAAAGTCTGATCTGTCTGAATATTGAAGGAGAGACTGTTCCAAAGGTCAACAATGATAAAATAAACTTCCACTGTGACACTTCCTTTTTAGACTTTAACCCAACATTTTATTGAAATATGAGCAGAGAGAGCAGTTTGATTTATTATCAACCTATAAAAGTTATTCTGCAAACCAAGGCAACAAATCTTCTGACTTGTATTTTTAATTGTTTATAAGCATGACAAGAAACAATGACCTTTTAATATATATATTTTTTTAAATAATTAAAGAAAACCAACATAAAAATGATACTTTCGCTGTTGAAAACTTTTGAAGAGATTCCAGATTCCTCAGCTCCAGCATCAGACAAGTTTCACCAGTCTCTCACTGGCCTCCCACAGTTTCTTTGCCACACCAGCGTCTCTTGCAAAAGGCCTCAGAGGAGCTGGTTTGCAGTCGACAAAGTAACCTCCGCTGTGCTTAACAACTTCATCTGACACAGCACAGTAGATGACGGTCTGCGCTCCGATCTCACACGGCACAAAAAACATCCACATGACCACCTGCATCAGCATCTGGAACAGGAACGAGTAGTGGTCTGTCCAGCTGCTCTGAACAAAACCTGCAGGAACAGATTTCAAATATTAAGGGACATCAAGATGAATATTAAATTCAACCTGAAAGACAAATAATCTCACCGGGGTGCACAGCACAAGAAGTGACTCCTCTTCCTTCAGTGATGTTGGCCAGTTCCTGACTGAAGTAGATGTTGGCCAGCTTGCTGCGGCAGTAGGTGAAGAATGGCAGCAGGTTGTAGTTGAGGTCCTGGAAGTCCAGTTTCTGATATTTATAGCTGGAACATGTGAGCGTTACAACACGGCTGGGGGCGCATTCCTTCAGTCGAGGCAGAAGCAGATTAGTTAAGAGGAAGTGGCCCAAATGGTTGACACCAAAACACATGCTGAAGCCATCGTCAGTCCAGTCGAGGACACCGGGCATGCCTGAGGAAGCATCATGAAGGGACAGAGAGATGACAAACACAGGTTGGGTTTAAGCTGCTGTTGGTTGGTGATCTGCATCATTTTACTGCTCAAACTTCTCACCTGCATTATTGATCAGGACGTCAAGCCTCTTTTCTCTCTCGAGGAAGTTGTTGCAGAATTCCCTTACAGAGCGCATGCTGGCCAGATCCAGCTCCATGTGGAAGACATCAAGAGAGTGACTCTTGAGTTTGATCTCTCTCACAGCCTTCTCAGCCTTGATCTGGTCCCTGCAAGCAATGATGACACGGGCACCTCTCATGGCCAGAGCAACAGCTGTCTCCTTACCAATACCAGAATTGCCACCTAAAAATAAGGAAAACTGTGTTTATTATGTAAAAAAGAACTTATCAGTTCAATGAATTGCATCCTGAAAATGTCTGTACCTCCAGTCAGTTAGAGTCAGTATTAAATGTCATCCAACAGCATTTTTATTCTCAAAATATCAATTTGTTTTACTTACTGTCATGATATGATGATGTAACAGTTTAGCCACTTGGTGTCAGTATAACTCTTGGTTACATGGTGATGTACAAAGGTATAGTGAAGAAGTCTTGATTGTTGTCAGGTGTGACACAGCAGAATAAAGTGGTGTTCAAACAACATGCTGGACTCTCTTGGTGGTATTAAATGGAACACAACATAGTAAAGTAACCAGTTTGGATCACTGACAAGTGAGGAACATGGATTCTTTGAAGCCACCAGAGAATTTGAAGCTGAGCGGCAATGTTGACAGCAGTTGGAGGAACTTCAAGCAACAGTTTCTGCTGTATGTGAAGGCCATGGGACTGGATGAGGAGCCAGACAGCAGAAAGGTAGCACTACTGCTGACAATAGCAGGTTCACAAGCCATTGAAGTGTACAACACATTTGTTTTTGATAATGAAGACGACAAAGACAAGTTGGAGAATGTGCTTGATTATTTTGATAGACACTGTTCACCAAAGAAAAATGAAACATACGAGAGATATGTGTTCCGATCTCGTGTGCAGCATCAACATGAAACGTTTGATAGTTTTCTGACTGATCTGAAGTTGAAGGCTCAGACATGTAACTTTGGCACCTTGAAAGACTCCATGATTCGTGATCAGATAGTGTTTGGCGTGGCAGACAAGCAGATCCGAGAAAGGCTGTTGAGAGAAATGGAGCTTACCTTGGAAGGAGCTATGAAGATTTGCCAAGCCAGTGAGCTCTCCCGGATGCACCTGAGGACTTTCAACAATGCAGAAGACAACCCGGCCAGCATCAGTGAATCTGTTGTGGTTGGTGCAGTTTCAAGCAGAGGACAACATCGCAGAGGACAACGGGCTGTGCAACGCATGGATGAAGAGATGTTCAACTGTAAGAGATGTGGTTCTCGACATAAGCTGAAACAATGTCCTGCGTATGGAAAGCAATGTTCTCAGTGTGGGGGAAAAAACCACTTTGCCAAGCAGTGCTTTTCGAAGAGAAGAGGAAGGTCTGTGAATTTGGTTGAAGATGAAGATGCTGATGAAGATGCTGATCTGAGTGACACATTTTTTATTGGTATGGTAAACTGTGAAGATAAACCACAAGAAACAATTCATGTTATCCGAGAAGATAAATGGATAGCACCGTTGCAAATTAATGGCACTATTATTCCCATGAAATTGGACACTGGTGCTAAAGCAAACCTGATTAGTATGTCTGACATTAAAACAATGAAAGTCAAGCCAAAAATAGAGAATAAAATAATCACGCTCAGAGATTATAATGGACAAAGTATAAGGTGTTTGGGAACGTGTAGACTAAAAGTGACCGTCAAAGGAAAAACACATAATCTATTATTCTCTGTAGTTAGTGATGGTTTGGACTCTCTTTTAGGTGACAAAGCCTGTGAAGACTTGCAGTTGGTGAAAAGAGTGAATCGCATTGATGCAGCTGTAAGTAAGCAACATGACTCTGTTGATTCTATAGTGCAAAACTATGCTGATGTATTTAAAGGATTTGGTGTACTACCTTTTACATATAAAATACAGTTAAAAGAAAATGCAAAACCAGTAATACATCCAGCTCGAAGAATTCCTACACCATTAAGAGATGAAGTGAAGAAAGAGCTTGAACGCATGACTATGTTGGGAGTGATTAAAAAAATTGAAGAACCAACAGATTGGGTTAGCTCGATGGTGTGTGTGAAGAAAAAGAATGGAGAACTGAGATTGTGCATGGATCCAAAGGATTTGAATGAAAACATTAAACGTGAGCATTACCAGATACCTAAACGTGAAGAAATTACTAGTGAAATGACAGGTGCAAGATATTTCACAAAATTGGATGCTTCACAAGGTTTTTGGCAGCTGAAACTTGATGAAAGTAGCAGCAAGTATTGTACTTTCAATACTCCTTTTGGCAGATACTGTTTTTTGAGGCTACCATTTGGAATAATCTCAGCATCTGAAATATTTCACAGAGCAATGGAACAGATTGTTGAAGGACTTGAAGGAGTTCGAGTGTATGTCGATGACATCATAATCTGGGGTTCTACTTGTCAAGAGCACAATGAGAGACTCGTCAAAGTTTTAGAGCGCATTAAAAGTCATGGACTAAAACTTAACAAAAGTAAATGTCTTTTTGGAGTTGAAGAAATTGTATTTTTGGGAGATAAGTTATCGGTACAGGGCATACAGCCAAGTCAAGAAAAGATAAATGCCATACTTAACATGTCAATACCCAAAGATAAAACTGGAGTACAGCGCATCATGGGAGTGATAAACTTTGTTGGTAAATTTATTCCCAATCTCGCAGCTAGAACGTCCAGTATTAGACAACTTTTGTGTAAAGAAAATGATTTTCAGTGGGCTGATGAACATGATTGTGAGTGGGAAAGCCTTAAAAAACTACTGACTACTGCACCTGTGCTGACCTTTTATGATCCAGCAAAGAGCATTAAGGTGTCGACAGATGCTTCCAAGGATGGTTTAGGAGCTGTGTTACTGCAAGCTGAGGGTGAGCTGTGGAAACCAGTTGCTTATGCATCCAGATCAATGACAGAAGCAGAGTGTCGTTATGCTCAGATTGAAAAAGAATGTCTAGGATTAGTTTTTGGATTGGAGAGGTTTCACAGTTATGTTTATGGCTTACCATCATTCACTGTAGAAACAGATCATCGACCACTTGTGAAGTAAACATGAGGGAGACCATATATTGTGTCTTTAAACACATATAGTGCCACCCAGATGTAACTAAAGGATTTTAACAGGGGTCAGTATTAAGCTGACCTCTT
The DNA here is from genome assembly GCA_038048925.1 of Garcialebias charrua. NCBI lineage: Eukaryota > Metazoa > Chordata > Actinopteri > Cyprinodontiformes > Rivulidae > Garcialebias > Garcialebias charrua. Next base: position 26,366 of record JBBPBX010034837.1, read on the forward strand.
TATCCTTAATTAATTTACTTATTCAGATTGAATAGTAATTTCACGGATTCTTTTCTTTTTCAGTTTACCCAATATTTCTGTGATCTTTATGATGGATAAATAAAACAGAAGCCATAGAGTGACAATGGACACGTTAACTTAGCTTGATATGTCAAAGAGACACTATCATTTATTTAAAATGAATCAACTAAATTAACACCATTACACTTGATTGGCATGATTTCACTTTCTTGTAATTTAAAACGTCAGCACACTTGAATTACAACACAACAGACCTAAATACAGGGTATTAAACATATTTAGCCTGAGGGCTCTTTAGCTTAAAATAGTTTCCAGCTTAGAATTGAGGGGAAAAGATAGGAGGAAGATGGGAGATGGTTTAAAGGAAATTATCTTGAGCATGATACCAAAAGTGACACTTCCATCCGACTTCTGCTAAAATCCAGGTACGTTTGTAAACAGCTCTTTACCTTTCGACGACGAGTCTGATAAAGAAATGACACCAGCCTTCAGATGCACAGAGTCCTTTAGTCCCAGCACGTCCAAAACTGGTTCTAGTTTACGTTTCAACGTCTCCTGGTTTCCGCTTGGTCATCAGAGAATATGTCAGCTCCTGGCCTCTGACTTCAAGATAAACTTATTCCAGGAAGGAATAAACAAAGTTTTGAGCTTGCGCTCGTTCGAAGTGGACTCATAACAGCCTGTTATTTAGTCCTTAGCCGAATGACTGTCCTTGGCGGGTGACAGGCATTCATTCAGCTCTTTGGGAAAGGTTCACATCTCTTTGAAGTTCCCAGAAACTCTGAAGCGTTCCAGCAACAGCTTAGAACTTAAAAGAGAATTAGAGAGGAGAGAAACTTGTCTCTTTTTCATTGGTCCACTTGTTATCACTATTCAAGGTGAAATTCAGCGCAGAGAAGGAAATTGTTTAGGAAAAGTATCTGAGTGAGAGACTTTCAGACGCTAGATGAGAGTTTTAGCTTAAACTCGACAAAAACAATTTCAGTGTAAGTCAGTTTGACATTTTAGCTGAACTTTGACACCTTTTCACTTGCAGAAATGACACATTGATGTTTCACATTTAAAGAATAACAGCATATAACATATATCATGAAAATGACAAAAGTTATTCTTTTGATTACATTAGAATAAAATCAAAGATAGAAATAGTCTCTTTTGGTGACTATATTCTCAGATTACAACTAATGGAATGATTTTGTGGTAAATGTCTTGCTTTACTGAGAGGTCAGTAAAGGTAATCTCTGGAACAGTTCAAAAGTACACAGGTGTAATAAAGTGGACATGGTCATGTCCACTACACTTGTAACAATTGTGAGAAATAATTTGAATATGTCTCCAAGAATTCAACGAATGATGATGAAACTTCAGAGATATGATTTCGAACTGATATATACGCCAGGAAAACACCTTATCATAGCTGATGCACTGTCACGAGCCCCTCTTAAGGATGCAATGAGTACTACTGCAGAAGATGTGGAAAGCTATGTGAACATGGTGTGTGCAGCTCTACCTGTATCTAATGCAAAGTTTGGACAGATAGTAGCAGAAACAGCAGCTGATGCAGAGTTACAACGTGTGGTTGAACACATGGAGAATGGATGGCCAGAAGGATCTAGTTCATTATTCTACCACATTAGAAGTGAATTGAGCCATGTGGATGGACTTTTATTAAAGCAGAACAGGATTGTTATTCCACAAAATTTACGGCAAGATATTCTGTGTAGAATACATGAAGGTCATCTTGGTATTGAGAAATGCAAAAGAAGGGCCAGGGAAACTGTGTTTTGGCCAGGAATAAATAGAGACATTGAAAGAATGATAGGATCATGTGAAACATGTCAAAAACACAGAAATAAGCAAACTAAAGAACCTATGATTATTATGGACATGCCAATGGAACCATGGCATAAAGTGGGAATGGATTTGTTTCATCTTCAGGGCAAAGACTACTTAGTTGTCATTGATTACTATTCTAACTTTCCTGAGATGGCATTGTTGTCAAGTACATCATCAAATGGTGTGATTACACATGTGAAATCCATTTTTGCCAGGCATGGTATTCCATATGTGGTTGTAAGTGATAATGGACCATGTTTCAGTAGCAAGGAGTGGAAGATGTTTGTAGATCATTATGGATTTGAACACATTACATCAAGCCCCCTGTATCCTCAGTCAAATGGGAAGGCTGAAAAAGGCGTTCATATTCTCAAACAACTACTGAAGAAAGCTGCTGACAGTGGTTCAGATCCTTATCTTGCTTTGCTTAGTTATCGAGCGTCACCTCTGGAATGTGGATTATCACCAGGAGAATTGTTGATGAATAGAAAACTGCGAACTACATTACCATGTTACACTAAAGTGAGAAAGATTCCAAAACTACATCGAAAGCTAAGATCTTTAAAAGCTAAACAAAAACATGTGTATGACAAAACAACAAAGCAGCTTCCGCTTCTCAACAGAAATGACACAGTCAGAATTGAAGATTCTGGTAGATGGATGACCAAAGCTAATGTTCTTGAAGAAGTTGCTCCTCGATCTTTTACAGTAAAAACTGAGGAAGGACAAATAATTAGACGTAATAGACGCAGTTTGCTTAAAATACAAAAAACTGTTAAGGAGCCAGTTGTTTTTGGTGAAGGGGATGGAGTAGACGAAACAGACGGAGAAGGTCATAAATCATCTCCATCTAATTCTATTTCTTTATCTTCTTCAAGCACAGAGATTTCTAGTGAACCTGTCTTAAGAAGATCAACAAGGCAGATCAAGAAACCTCAAAGACTGAACTTGTGATTTAAAGGTTAATGAATATGTGTTTTATTGTGAATGTATATTGTGATGTTTTAAAGAGAGGATGTCATGATATGATGATATAACATTTAAAGGTTAATGAATATGCAGAGGTGTCAAGTAACGAAGTATAAATACTTCGTTACTCTACTTAAGTACAAATTTTAGTTATCTATACTTTAGTAAAGTAATTATTTTTCAGCCTACTTTATACTTCTACTTCTTACATTTTCACGCAATTACTGGTACTTTCTACTCCTTACTTTTTAAAAATAGCCTCGTTACTTTTCTTTCATTTTGCCGTTTTTTTTGTAGAATATAGATATTCACGCAGGACTTTCCAAACATAAATATCCGCATCAGCAGCCGTCGTCACTCACCAGTGTTGCCAGATTGGGCGGTTCACCGCGATTTTCCTTCTGACTTTTGCGGGTAAAGAGTGCTTTGGGTGGGTGGGACTCTATCTGGCAACACCGTCACACGCGTGTGTCTTTACATCCGGGGCAGCGTCGGCAGCTCCGGGACCCTCCATCAATGTAGAAGCGTCTGCGGGACCGTGACCCTCCATCAGTAGTTGGGGCGTCTTCTATAGCACCTTCATCCGGCGAAGCCATGCTGTCCGTGACGCTGACTTGTTAGGGGCTCTGCTAGCGCTAGCATTAGCGTCTCGCGAGACAACGTTACCTCTCAACGAGAGATATCGCGGGAGTTTAATATCGCGAGATCTCGTACAACGAGATCTCGTTACATGCCTAAATTGAGGTAAGCTGAAAGTTTTTGTTTTTTTTATCAGTTGATTACTGACTTCTAGTGACCTAGTAACATACTAATGTTGTATAATAAATATAAACGTGAAAGACAACAAAACCAGGAGAACCCTTGACCAATTTGTTCTGCACCGGGCAACACCAGAGGCAGATATGGTATGTAAAAAAAAAAACTGCCATCTGGAAAAATATCCTTTGAGGAAGTGGAGAAGATCACTGAGTCTTCACCTGGTTGGCAGGTAAAAATTCAATAATTTCCAGTGTAGTGGTGAACCATGTTTAATTATTGATAGTTATAAACAAAAGTGTACAATTGACACGTACAAATAAATACATAATTGTGAATTTACTTTACACTATGCAAACATACAACCTTGTCCATCTTTAAAAAAACACAGTTCATATAGGTAAATTAATAAATACATTTCAAAATGTAGTTTAAATACAATGCTAAATTATAAATATAAACAATACACGTTTTTCCATTTATTTATCACTACATAACCTAGGCTATGTATCACTAATGAACTTTAACACCTTTTGGCAGGCTGAACATGTCTATGGATGAGCTGTATGAGGAATGTGTGACTGCAAACAGCCTGATAGACCACCTCACCTCAGGAGAAAGAAAGGTGGCAGTCCCAGGGAACAGCAGAGAAGTGGATGCAAGTTCTTCAGGCAGCTGACCTCCCCAACATCCAGCTGTTGTATCCTTTGTCCTCAGCATCCCATCTTCCACTGGGTTTGTGGAAAGGATTTTCTCTTTCATGAAAAGTAAGTGGACTGATGTGCAAAACAAATGTTCTACTGAACTAATTAGAAGTGAGCTCATTGTCGGTCTAAATTATGAAATGTCTTGCTCAGAGTTTTACTCTTTGGCACTGAAAAACAGAGCATTCCTTGCTGCAGCACGATCTCAGCAGAAATACAAATGGAAAAAATAGGTTGACTCCATAATGTAACGTTCCACTGTTTAGTTTACAAGTTTTTTATCTTTACTACAAGTGGAAAGCCATGGCCTTTGAGGCACAATGTGTTTATGTTTACAGATTTACTACAAACTTTATTTGCACGTTGCACTAAATGCACTATTACAGAATGTTCGTATTGATTTTTTGTTATTTAATACTGTTTTAAGTTATTAAGCAGGACAGAGGTCTGTTTAAGAAAGATACATAATTCTGTTTTAAGTTATTAAGCAGGACAGAGGTCTGTTTAAGAAAGATACATAATTCTGTTTTAAGTTATTAAGCAGGACAGAGGTCTGTTTAAGAAAGATACATAATTCTGTTTTAAGTTATTAAGCAGGACAGAGGTCTGTTTAAGAAAGATACATAATTTTCAAAAGATGTTTGTTTCTGGCAATTCTATTTGCACTAAAAATAAATGGTTAATTGTGTAATAATTTGTTTATACATATTTTTATAATTCAAAAACACGTATCCAAATGAATTCAGGTTGATTTCAAAGTGAGGAGGGGCAGGCAGGGTGTTTGTGTGTGTGTGTGTGTGTGTGTGTGTGTGTGTGTGTGTGTGCGTTGGTGCAAGCGTATTGGCCCGCCTATGCGCCAGACTACGTACCGACATTATCGGGACATTTGGTATTAGCCAGCCTTTGCCAATGTCTGGATAAAACACAGATTGTATCCAAATATATTAATATGTAAACATTGTTTTTTCTCATCAATATCAGCGTAACTTGTGGCTAATAGGCTGCCTGGATGAGTTGGAGTGTGCTTTAACACTTAAAATTGTTTTAAAGGGGACCACACATGCAAAATTCACTTTTTAATGTTTTTTTACTAAACTTTGGGTATTTACTTCATAAAAAAACAGTCCTTGTGCCAAAAAAATGCACCCAGTGGTTTATTTACTCTAAGTAGATTTATTTTACTGTGATGAAAACGGTTCGTTTTTGAAATAAAATGGAAGTCAATCGCGCCTGTGACGTCACAGGCGCGAGGACAACCCACCTCAAACCTGAGTCCAGCCCCTCACCTGGTTAGGCTCAACCCACTTCTGTATTAAACACATGACTGTTGTTTTTCATGATTTCATCTCATCTTTTGTTTATATGTTATTAATTTCATGTGTACAGCACTTTGTTGCAGCTGTGGTTTTTTAAATGGCTTTATAAATAAAGTATAATTGTTATTTTTATGTTTTTTAGTTCAATTTTTAGTGTATTTGCGATCTCTCCCAACGCGCCGCCGGCAAAAATTAAACGAGCATACCCCCGGCGTAGAGACCGGTTGCGACGGGACCCTCTTCTGGCGCCATGGAGCGGAGCTTCAACTGTACAGCCTTGCTGCAGCCTCGCAGCAGCCTCGCAGCAGTGAGGACCTTCCCCTTACGGATTAATTTACGGGAGACACTTGGTGAACTTTGTGTTGTCTTGACTGGAACAGCGATAACGCCCAAAGTCTCCGAGCGGAGCTGGCG
>JBBPBX010034838.1:0-18321 GCA_038048925.1 Garcialebias charrua
TATATATATATATATATAATATATACATACATACACATGCATATGTAGTCACATGCACATCTACATATCTACATACGAAACATGCATGTGCATCCCCTATTTGTGTGTGGTTGTGAACATGCATAAGTGTACTGTATAAGACTTCTCTAATAGAACATTCAATAGTGACTGCAAAGCATCAGAGATCCGACCCCCACGACCCGAGGCAGACAAAGTGGGGACCAGAGCCCAAGACCCCAAGAGGGACCCCCGAGCACAGAGCCCCCAGGGCCACCCAGACAGGATGAACTGTTTTGTTTAATTTTATATGTGAAGCTAACTCAATTCTTAGTGGGTTAAACAAAGTGTAAAATCATTATTTCCTGCTAACTGGAGGCACCGCCATTAAATTAAATGAAAACAGTAAGTTGTATCTCCTATTGTCTGTTAGTACAGTCATCTTTAAAATAACGTTCCCAGAGTCCTGACCAATGTACTACCGGTACATTGGTGAACTCTTTAGCTACGTGGTACGGGTGCTACATACAAAAACAAAGATTTTATCAGAGTCAGAGTCAGAGTCAGAGAGTCTTTATTGTCATTTGCACCGCATGTGGTACATGAGATGAAAACGAGATTATGTACACGAGGTCCCAGTTACATCCAACAACAAATGAAAGAGAAAAACAGTAATAACATCGAGAACTAACTAAGAAAAACATCAACTAGTAATACACTAAGCCTAATATAGTGGGAATAAACAGCAGCACGAACATGAGTTTGTATGAGCAGATGGTCACAGATGAACACAGATGAACACAGCAACAAGAAAACATATCAGCATCAGCATGATGTGATATTTTGCAGTGTTTATTTTAATTTTATTTTTATTTATTCATGAGTCTAACAGCCTCAGGGTAGAAGCTGTTCCTCAGTCTAGTGGTTCTACACTTGATGCTCCTCAACCTCCGTCCTGAGGGGAGTGGGGCAAAGAGTGAGTGTGCTGGATGAGTGAGGTCTTTCATGATACAGGTGGCTCTTTTCCTGCATCTGAGGTGTAAATGTCTGTGATGGTGGGGAGACTGACTCCAACAGACTTCTGTGCAGCCTTCACCACTCTCTGCAGAGCTTTCCTCTCTTCAACTGTGCAGCCTCCATGCCACACGTTGATGCTGGAGCACAGGATGCTCTCCACTGCACACCTGTAGAAGGAGGTGAGAACTGGGCTGCTCAGACCAGCTCGTCTCAGCCGTCTGAGGAAGTAGAGTCTCTGATGACCTTTCTTGATCAGGCTGGTGGTGTTGTTGCTCCAGCTGAGGTTATCATTCATGTGTACACCCAAGTATTTGTAGCTGGAGACCACTTCCACTGCAGACCCACCTATTTTCAGTGGGGCATGGGTGTGTTTGTTCCTTCTGAAGTCCACAATCATCTCCTTTGTCTTCTTCACATTCATGTGAAGATTATTCTCTTTGCACCAGCTCTCCAGGTGTTCCACCTCCTGTCTGTAGCTGGACTCATCATTGTTTGTGATGCATCCCACCACCGCTGTATCATCTGCAAACTTAACAATATGACAGCCTGGAAGTGTGGCTGTACAATCATATGTGAGCAGAGTGAACAGAAGGGGGCTCAGCACACATCCCTGAGGAGAGCCAGTGCTGAGGGTTATGGTGGAGGAGGAGAAGTTGTGGATCTTCACGGACTGTGGTCTGTCTGTTAAGAAGTCTAGTACCCAGTTACAAATAGAGGGGCTTAGTCCAAGTGTAGATAGTTTGTCTATCAGAGTTTGGGGGATCATGGTGTTGAAGGCAGATGTGAAGTCCACAAAGAGCAGACGCACGTATGAGTCTTTCTGATCCAGGTGGGTGAGAGCAGTGTGGACCACGGAAGAAATGGCGTCCTCTGTTGATCGGTTCTCACGGTATGCGTATTGATGAGGGTCCTCATTGATGTTGACGGTTGCCTTGATGTGGGACATGACCAGTTTCTCAAAACATTTAGCGACTATCGGGGTGAGGGCCACCGGTCTATAGTCATTCAGACCAGTCACTGTGGAGCTCTTTGGGACTGGGATGATGGTCGCGGTCTTCAGGCAGGTGGGAACTGACTCCAGTGCAAGTGAGGTGGTGAAGATGTCAGCCAGCACCTCACAGAGCTGGTCCGCACATTCCTTCAGAACTTTCCCTGGGATGTTGTCTGGTCCGGTTGCTTTATGAGGATTAATCTTTCTGAGACTGCCTCTCACTTCTGCTGCGGACACCCTGAGATGCTCTTCATCTGGTGATGAGGTGAGTCTGGTGCTAGCAGGTCTGTTTGGATCATCAAAACGTGCATAAAACTTATTGAGGGCATCAGGCAGAGATGGGTCCCTGGGGCATTGTTTGTTTTTGCCTTTGTAATCTGTTATGCATTTAATACCCTTCCACATGCTCCGTGGGTCTTGTGAGGTGAACTGTCCCTCGATCCTCTGTGCATACGTGGCCTTGGCCTTCTTAATGCCATCCTTCAGTTCATTCCTGCTCTTTCTCAGTTCCACTTTATCTCCTGACTTGAATGCAGTGTCTCTGGCTGCTAGCAAGGCGTGAACTTCTTTATTTAACCAGGGTTTCCGGTTCGGGTAGGATTTCACATATTTTTTTATGGATACATTTTCAGAGCATGTACTGATGTAACCCAGGACTGAGGAAGCGTACAGTTCCATGTCCACTGAACTACCATCAGTGGCTGCTTCTCTGAAAACAGACCAGTTTGTCCTCTCAAAACAGTCTCTCAACATGGGGGAACTATCTTGAGGCCAGATTGTTATTTCTCTTTGTTCCGGCTTTGAGCGCCTGAGTGGAGGGAGTTCTCTTGGGGCCAGAATCAGAGAGTCGTGATCGGAAGATCCGAGCGCTGGGCGTGTCTTCGCCGTGTATGCCCCCTTTACATTTGTGTAGACTTGGTCGAGTATTTTATCTCCTCTCGTAGCTGCGAAGACGTTCTTATTGAAGGCTGGGAGGGACACTTGGAGATCTACGTGATTGACGTCCCCGCAAACAATGAAAAGCCCCTCAGGATATTTACACTGCAGCGAGGTGAGTAAGTCATGAATTTCTCTCTGGGCGTCATTAGCATTAGCATCAGGGGCTATGTAAATAACGCTGATTACGATCACTGAATAGTCACGTGGCATATAATGCGGCCTACATCTTATTGTGATCAACTCCACGGCAGCTGAACAAGCTCTTTTTATCACAGCACAGTTCGTGCACCAATCTTTGTGTACGTAAATACAAACACCGCCACCTCGCGTTTTCCCCGTAGTCTCGATGCACCGGTCTGTTCTGAAAAAGAGCCGGTCGTCCAGCTCGTAAACATTTTATAGCATTCAACTTGAGCACAGATGATCTTACTAATGTTTACTTTTTTTTTTTCTTTTGGGCCTTGCAAATATTACATTTACATTTTCACTTTTTTATACTTTTGTACCCTTTTTGCATAATTTAGTATTTCTTGTTTTTCTTAGTTTTTAGCGAGTCAAATCGGTTCTTCTCACCCTGAACATTTCATTGCACTGTTAACCTTGTCTTAATAACCTGCATATGACAAATAAACACAGCTTGAATTTTCTTTTGGCAACAAAACAATCTCCAGGTAGAAGTCAACAAGTTGACACGAGAACCCCAGTTATCGTTCTGCAGCTCCAGAGAAGCAGCGTCAGATCTGGGACTTTGTTTTCACGTTGGATACACAAAGTGGTTGCCGCGAAAAGTGCATCAAAAATAAGCTGACCACTGGATTACAACGGGGACCGCTGGAACTTTAGTCGGTCAGTTTGCGGTTCTACGTGTGTGGCTGTGTTTGTTGAAACTGAGAAGAAGATGAAAAGCTTCAGGTTTTTAGTGCAAACATTCTGAAGACGACTGTTGCTCAGAAAACGATTAAAGATCTAGCAATCTTTGAAGGAATGCACATTACCCTCCACATTTTTGTGTATGGTTTTTAAATTAAACATCATTTTTACAATTAAAATTGAGAATTACAACCATTTTGGTCAAACCTAAATGGTGTTTGACGCAGTCTCATCCAATATTGTGAGAGCATGTGAGATTTAATTAAAATACATCCAGTGGTTCTGGAGATATTTTTGCTATTTTGACAGACAAACGCAAAAACATCAACTCCTTTCATGAGCGATATAAACACAATTCCTTTTACGATAAAAATCTTTTATAGTCTAAAATGTTATCCAGGTTACAAACAAAGTATTTATTGATCTGCTGAAGGAACAGTATCTGCTCCTGGTCCAGTGAGACCTGAATGATAAATCTCCTGATTCCTTTCTTCCTTTGATGTTGACCCCACACAGACATCCATCTTTAAGCAAATAAACCCGATCAGATACGGAGACGGTGTTGATGTGACTTTAACCAGAACATTTTGTTGGAGTCGGGTCAGGACCCTTCAGCTGTCCAACCCAAACACACAGAACCTGCATGAAGGCCAGACAAACAGCTCCTTCATCTTTGGTCTTTGGAGAACCTGCAGTTCAAAAAATAAAAACATACAACTCTGCAGCTGAAAATAGAACCATTTTTAAAGAACATGTCATCTCCTAAAATTAAGGAACCAACACAACAATTTGTGTCCTCATTTACCCATTAATACAGTACTCTGCTAGATCTATACAAAGAATAATCAGTGCTTTATCACATTTATACACCGATGGGACACACATTGGAGGCAATAAGGCAATAAGTGTCTTGCCCAGGGGCACTTTGGCATGTCACTGCTGGTGGAATCGAATCCCCAACTCTTGCATTGATTTATAAAATATTCATTCATTACACACAGACAGATCTATCAATCAATCAATTAATCAACTTTATTTCTATAGCACATTTTAAAAACCACAGGGTTAACCAAAGTGCTGTACAATGACACAAAAGACAAGTTAATTAAAACGATAAAAAACAAACAAAGCATACAAAAATTAAAAAAATACATATACCAGTCTCACTGCAGGTGTGTTAAAATGCCATAAAAAATAAGATCACGTGTTAAAAGTCAAGGTATAAAAGTGTGTTTTTAAAAGAGATTTAAAAACAGGAAGAGAGGAGGCCTGTCTGACACTCGAGGGTAAGATCTATTTCAAATGTTTTTCTTTTAATGTTGATGATTATAACTGACAACTAATGAAAACCCCAAATTCAGTATCTCAGAAAATTAGAACATTACTTGAGATAAAAAAAAAAAAGATTTTTTAGAAATGTTGGCCAACTGAAAAGTATGAACATGAAAAGTATGAGCATGAACAGCATTGATACTTAGTTGTGGCTCCTTTTGTCTGGATAACTGCAACAATGCAGCGTGGCATGGAGTGGATCAGTCTGTGTCACTGCTCAGGTGTTATGAGAGCACAGGTTGCTCTGATAGTGGCCTTCAGCTCTTCTGAATTGTTGGGTCCTCTTCACATACACCATAGATTTTCTATGGGGTTAAGGTCAGGCGAGTTTGCTGGCCAATTAAGAATAGGGATGCCATGGTCCTTAAACCAGGTACTGGTAGCTTTGGCACTGTGTGCAGGTGCCAAGTCCTGTTGGAAAACGAAATCTGCATCTCCATAAAGTTGCTCAGCAGCAGGAAGCATGAAGTTCTCTAAAACCTCCTGGTAGACAGCTGTGTTGACCTTGGACCTCAGAAAACACAATGGACCAACACCAGCAGATTGACACTGGACCTCAATCAACGTGGATTTTGTTCCTCTCTTCTCTTCCTCCAGACTCTGGGACCTTGATTTCCAAAGGAAATGCAAATTTTACTTTCATCAGAGAACATAACTTTGGACCACTCAGCAGCAGTCCCAGGCAAGACACTTCTGACACCGTGTCTTGTTCAAGAGTGGCTTGACACAAGGAATGCGACAGCTGAAACCCATGTCTTGCATACGTCTGTGCGTGGTGGTTCTTGAAGCACTGACTCCAGCTGCAGTCCACTTTTTGTGGATCTCCCACACATTTTGGAATGAGTTTTGTTTCACTATCTTCTCCAGCATGTGGTTATCCTTATTGATTGTACACTTTTTTTCTACCACAGCTTTTCCTTCCCTTCACCTCTCTATTAATGTGCTTTGACACGGAGCTCTGTGAACAGCCAGCCTCTTTGGCAATGACCTTTTGTGTCTTGCCCTCCTTGTGCAAGATGTCAATGGTCGTCTTTTGGACAACTGTCAAGTCAGCAGTCTTTTCCATGATTGTGTAGCCTCCAGAACTAGACCGAGAGACCATTTAAAGGAATTTGCAGGTGTTTTGAGTTAATTAGCTGATTAGAGTGAACACCAGGTCTCTTCACTATTGAACCTTTTCACAAATTCTAATTATCTAAGATACTGAATTTGGGTTTTTCATTAGTTGTCAGTTATAATCATCGACATTAAAAGAAACAAACATTTGAAATATATCAGCCTATGTATAATTAATACATGTAATATACAGTCGACTAGGGACAGGACAGCCCCCAGAAAAAATCTTAGAAGGAGTGTACTGCTTGGTGGGGAAAACAGTTTGCTTGGGACTCCTCAGACTGATGAAACCCTCTGGATAGAAGGCAAAACGTCTTTCCACAAAAAAGAAACTGTCCAGATGACCTGATTGACCATTATTGAAACACAGAGGAGCTGACGAGTAAATGATGGCAGATGAATGATGGCACTTAGGGAAAATGAAAACATTAGAGAATAAAACTAAACACATGAATCAAGAGATACAAATAAACCTAATAAATGACAAAATACTTGAAATAAAATTGACAAAAATGCATGCTCACAACCACACACAAATGGATGCAGGGATGTATATGTAAATATCATATGCAGATATGTAGATGGATATGTGATATGAATGTATATATATGTATACTCCATATATATTTGTAGGTATGGGTATGTTTATTTATGGAAATCTACTGCAAGGTCATGATTATTATTAGTCTTTATGCATGTGTGTTTCGTTGCTGTGTTCTGTCATGTGCTTTGCAGGATTGCGGACGGAGGTTGGATGTGTTTGCCTTGTGCTCTTTTTGTGGATAATTGTTGTTTTGTTGTCTTACTTTCTGTCTTTCCTTTCGTTCTAAAAAAATAATAATAAAATAAAATCATATGTGAGAGGATGGCTGTAAGGTGAGAAGGGAGGCCATCTATAAAAGGAAAGAGAAAAAAAATTAAAATAAATAAAATAAAAATAAAAAAACTGACAAAAATCACAGCTCATGACAATATTAGGCTGTGTGTGTGTTTCTGTAAAACCGTTAAATCAACGTCGGCGCTCACAGATCACATCAGGTCATCCATATGAGCGCAGACTTTATAATTGACTGAACAGAGATGAAAGTGATCCCACCTGGGAGGAGGGTGAGAAAAATACCAACCTGATGAACAATAAAACAGCTGTTCCCACACAGACATGATCCAGATGTCTGTCACAGTTCCTCTCTTTAAACATCGCTCTAACAATAACCCACATTGTGCTGAACCTGCTAGAAACTGAGCGACCGGTTAGCTTCACCCAGACAAAAACTGACCAGCATCCTTCACGACTTTGAGGGGAAGCCAGCAGGAAGGAGGAAGAGAAACAAAGAAGAGGCTTTTTTTGTGACCTGCACATCTAAAAGCCTCTTCCAGTGGGGAAGGAGAATGAAATTACAGGATCTTAACGTCTGAGAGAACAACCTGCTTTCTTTGAGCTCGCATCAAAAGGCAGCCGGTGCTTCATTTCAAAAGGATCACTAACAAAACGTCTGATTCCCATCCTAAGTAAAGCTTAGTTTACCTCAAAAGAATGTGTGAGAAGTAAAGATTAAACGGGAGTTTTGTGGCAGAAATTACTAATGAAACATGATTATTAGGTGCAAGAATGTGTATGAGATCAATATTTTTACGTTTTGCCACTTTAGACTGTGAGCTCAGGTCTTGAGTCATCCCTTATTTCTTTAGCTCAAGAGGCCAATCTTTCTTTTAATTTTCAAACTTTAATAGAATATTTCTTAAATATAATTGGCTGTTTGTTGTGGGGAGTGGTGGTGCAGAGGTTAAGAAGGTGAGCTTGTGATCGGACGATCGCTGGTTCAAGGGCCCACTCTGGGCCCTTGAGCAAGGGCCTTAACCCACACCATCTGCTTCCCCTGGGCACCCTAGATAGCAGCTCCCTGCTCCACACAGAGGGCTGTGGTAGCTCGGTGGTCTGCGGTTGTGTCAGGAAGGGCATCTTGCATAAAAACAATTGCCAAGTCTTTGTGTGACTTAATTTGCTGTGGTGACCCCTGACCAAGGGAGNNAAAAAAAAGTGACAAAAAACAAAAATGTGAAAGGATTTCACGAAGGAGGTCAGAACTTTGACCAGAACCTGATCATTTTCAAGGTATCAGACAGGAGCTGGTGCTGAACCCCAGTGGTCATTGTGTGGATTAGAGTACCCCAGTGGTGTAATAATAATAATAATGAATTCAATTTATAACGCACTTTTCATTAATGAAAATCTCAAAGTGCTACAAGGTGCAACAGAATTAAATGTCAATAAAACAAATAATAAAACAAGTAAAATCAATAACAGTATCAACTAAGATCAAAAGTAGAATCATGAGGAGGTAGAGTATGCTCGGTTGAAAAGAAAGGTCTTCAAGCCGCTCTTAAAGTCAACCACAGACTGTGGGGCTCTCAGACAGTCAGGAAGAGAGTTCCACAGGTGGGGGGCAGCCACACTGAAAGCCCGGTCTCCCATGGTCCTTAATTTGGTTCTCGGAATGTGAAGGAGATTACTGTTCTGTGACCGCAGCGAACGGGTGGATGAGTATGGAATAAGAATATCCTTCAGATAATCTGGTGAAGTTCCGTGTAAGCATTGATGTGTAATGAGAGCAGTTTTGTACTGAATTCTGTAGGCGACAGGAAGCCAATGAAGGTTATGGAGAATGGGCGTAATATGTTCAAATTTACGAACTCTCAACAAGATCCTTGCTGCACTGTTTTGAATATATTGAAGTTTCTGAAGGTTTTTGCCAGGGATTCCAATAAACAGGGAGTTGCAGTAGTCGAGCCTGGAGGAGACAAAAGCATGGACGAGCTTCTCAGCATCGGAAAAAGTTAGGGATGGGCGAAGTCTGGAGATGTTTCGAAGATGGAAGAAGCAAGTTTTAAACAGAAGCTTAA
This sequence comes from Garcialebias charrua, assembly GCA_038048925.1. Taxonomy (NCBI): domain Eukaryota; kingdom Metazoa; phylum Chordata; class Actinopteri; order Cyprinodontiformes; family Rivulidae; genus Garcialebias; species Garcialebias charrua. Next base: position 9,164 of record JBBPBX010034838.1, read on the forward strand.
TGTGATTTTCAAATGTAAGATTGGAGTCCATTTTTATTCCAAGATTAGTAACAGAGGTGGAGAGGGGGATGTCTTGTCCAGAAAAGGAAAGTGTTGTTATAGGAGATGTTTGTACCTGGTGAGGGGTGCCAATCAGTATGGCCTCAGTCTTGGAGCAGTTTAATTGAAGAAAGTTCTGATTCATCCATGCCCTAATTGCCTCCAGGCAGGCAGAGAGGGCAGTGAGTGAAGATGGAGATGACAAGGTGGAAGATGAGGATGCTCCAGTCCTGATGTAAAGCTGTGTATCGTCGGCATAACAGTGAAAAGAAATGTTGAACTGATTAATAATTTGACCTAAAGGCAGCATGTAAAGGGAAAACAGCAGGGGCCCCAGAACCGACCCCTGAGGGACACCACAGGAGACACAGACTGTCTGGGACGTGGCGTTGCCAAGACTAACACATTCCAGCCTATTGGAGAGGAAAGATTTGAACCAGTCCAGGACGGTGTCGCAGAGACCGACCTCCACATGAAGACGGTGGAGGAGGATACTATGGTCCACAGTGTCGAAGGCTGCAGTGAGGTCAAGGAGGACAAGGATGGAGGGAGAGCCAGTGTCAGCAGCCAAGAGGACATCATTGGTAACCCTCAGCAATGCAGTCTCTGTACTGTGAGCTGCCCTGAATCCAGACTGGAACTTCTCATACAGGGAGTGTTGTTGTAGGTGGTCCTGCAGCTGAGCAGCAACAGCTTTTTCCAGCACTTTAGACAGAAAAGGGAGGTGTGAAATTGGGCGGTAATTAGAAAAAATGTCGGGATCCAAATTAGATTTTTTCAGAAGAGGCCTAATGATGGCGGTTTTTAGAGGCAGTGGAACATGACCAGATTGTAGAGACTGATTTATTATTTGAGTGATTAGTGGGCCTATTGCAAAGTGATTGGTTTTTATGAGAGACGAGGGGAAAGGATCCAGGGCGCAGGATGAAGGCTTCATTTTCTTGATGATGGCCTCCACCTCACTCTGAACAACTTCGTCAAAGCTGTAATATGCTGCTGCATGGCATATACCCACTAGAAAAGCTTGGGAATTTCAGTATGCCCACTTAAAAGTGCCCAATGGTACGTGACAAACCATTGGGCGCGTGTCATACCACAACTGGTACAGAATGCAGCAGCCAGTACAGGCAAAAGTTAGCACAGATTACACCAGTTTTGGCCTCCCTGCACTGGCTACCGGTTCACCTTCAAATCCAGTTCAAAATACTCCTGTATGTCTACAAATCACTGAACAGCTCTGCCCCCTCCCATCTCTCTGATCTGCTGCAGCCATATGTCTCACCACGTTCTCTGAGGTCAGCGGACCAGTTGCTGCTCACAGGGCCTTCTCTGTCGCAGGACCAAGACTTTGGAATGAGTTACCTCTGCTTGTCAGGCAGGCCCCATCCCTCACAGTTTTTAAATCTCACTTAAAAACTCACTACTGGCTTTCAATACTGTATGATCTATGAACCTGTATGCATCACACTGTATTAGTCATTATGTTATCTGCAGTGGTGTAGTCTACATTTTTGTAGTGGGTATACTGCAGTTAGTTTTACGTTCGGCGTTGGACACCATTGAAGCCACTGATCGCGATGTCCAACGTAAAACTAACTTTACCGCAGTCGGTCCGTATAATGTGTTAGAGACGAAAGTAAACTGGTTGGTACAATGTAATCAATTTATTTCGATTTTTAAACATATTGAACATTTCCAAATTCCAAAAGATAATGTACATGTATACCAATAGATTGTTACGGAAGTGTTTAACTGCCATTTACCATATCAATGACACATGCCTAATGATATGTTCATTCATTCATTCAACCTTTATTTCAATAGATGAGTCACATTGAGTCTCAAAGACTCATTTATAAGTGAGACCTGTTTGGACAGACAATAAAAGTTGTGAAAAATGAGACAGGGTTTGGATGTGATACATATGTAATATATCATTGTGAACTTTTTAGTGGGTATACTGAAATTCTCAAGATTTTCTAGTGGGTATACTCCGTATACCCACGTATCACGTAGACTACACCACTGGTTATCTGCTATTATTTTGTTTCTATATTTTGATTTTATGTGATGTTATATGATGCTGTGTGCTTTGCCTGTTTGTTTCTGTTTAGCACTATGATTGGCCCTGTTCCTGCTTAAAGTGCTTTATAAATAAAGTTGTATGGTATACGCTAAACAGCAGTTAAATGCTTCCATAACAATCTGTCTGTATGCAGCACTTGTTTATTACATTCACTTATAAGGACCAGCACAAACTTTTCAGTGCTATTTTCCAATGCTCTGGAGTACCCCTATGATCCTAGGGGCTATGTTGTCGGGAACGTAGGCTCCTGTTAGGGTCTCCCATGGCAAACAGGCCTCAGTCAGACCAAGAGTGATTCAAAAACCTTCATGGATAAACACATGCATCAGGAAACCTTGCCCGTAAAAGGAAAACCAGATCACCCTCTTGTAGCAAGGCCTGGGGGGTAGAGTACTAGTAAGAGCTAGGTGGTCAAGCCTTGGCTCCTGGGACTCAACAGGGCCACGCCCGAATAAGAGACAATTTCTACATGGACCCGTCACCTGCAAGGAGGACTATCAGGCGAGGGAGGGTCCCTGGTTGCGCCGATGCCTGGCCGGCAGGAACTAGATAGAAGATTTCAACCCATAAAAGTCCAGGATGCTCTGTTTAAAGAGCAAGTTGAAGGTTTTATAATGGGACATGATGCAGCTCAGACTGTTGTCTGAATCAGAGGTCGCATTAACCAAATATTTTCCATATTTGACTGGTTGTTTTACGTGATGACGGAGAAACCAAAACGCCGTCTGTCGTTTGACAGATTAACATCCACTCTACCAACCAGTTCATGAACTTAACACCCCAGTCCGGTAGGTGGCGGTAATTACACATTACGGCTTTTGCTAACCCCCAATAAACCAAAGGGAGAAGAAAAAGAACGAACGTACGAAGCGTACAGAGTTTCTTCAAAAAGCTTAATAACTGCGATTGTGTTGAAAAAAAAAGAGGTGAAAAAAGAGGGAGTGATGCAGTGGAGGACGATGGACAAACAAGTAATCCGCCCTAGCGATCAACTTGTAGCAAGGAGGTTAGATGCTATCGTTTAATTGAATTGTTTATGCATCGTTATTTCATTGTATCTTTTTGTTATTGCAGATGTAGATTCTCTGTTCAGCTTGTTTGGAACTATTATTAATTAAAATGAATGACAAATTATGGTAATTATTTAAAAAAAAATTAAATGACTGATTAAAATTAATTTTGACCGGATATTTTTAACCATGTCCGTCAAAACGACCGACAACGAAAAAATCTAGTGCGACCTCTGGTCTGAATGATAAAATATCAACTAAATGTACCTTTTATTGACAACCTAAACGAGACGTATCTTCAAAATATTCCCAAGGATGGGTGTTAGTTATCAACTGACCGCTGAGACAACTTTTATGTATTTATTTCATTCCAGTACTTCAGTCTGCTGCTTGTGTTAACGTGGTCCTACATCGAATATCAGAATGGACTGTACAGTATTTAAATGAGCACATGTGCAGATTAAAGGCTTCCAGACCACCTCCAATGATGGTCTGAGGAAAACCTTTTGCAGAAAGGCCATTCAAACCTGTGCTTTGCTCCGTCTGATTATCATTGGATGGCTTAGGAGTTAAAAGTTAAAAAGTTATTCTTTTAACATTTGACATTTTATTTTGGTGCTAAAATAAAATAAAAACAAGTAAAAATATTAATTTCCTTTAAACAACAAAGAACGCTGAATGTCACTGTTGGGGCTGGGAGGTACACAGCATCAGGTTTAGCAAATGTAAAGTTTAGTCAGCTTCTTTTGTCTGGTTTGTGCTGAATGAGGAGCATTTTTTTGAGAAAACAGCTTGAGAAAATAAACTCATAACCACAAACCACAGACAAGACAGAACACAAACTTCGGACCACAACAGACGCAACAAAACAAGAGAAACGGTGAGGAAAGTGCTTTGATTGTTCTTTTTACTCTTTGCTTATTTTCACGCTTTGGTCCACATGAAAGAGTTGGATAACAAGAAAGTTATTGTGCATTTTGTCAACTTTACTATCCCAGGCTACAACTTAATCAAGACGAACTTGACTGCTTGATTTGGTACTTTTTCACAGCACAAGGGATAAAAAAAACATGCTGTTTTAAAAAAGGCATAATTATGATGTAGGTCTGTAAAATACAGAACCATTAAAAGGAAAACCTTCCAACTACTGTAACTGAATACGAACATAGAGTCAAGTCTGCCAATTTATGAGAAGACTGATCATAGATTGGGATTTTTACCTTTCAGCTCAGTTCGTTATTCACTACAACTGTCTGGAGCAACACGCTTAATACTGTGCATGAAGCCCCAAATAAGATAAGATAAGATATAACTTTATCGATCCCACAGGAAATCCATCATTTTGTCTCTTTAAGAAGAGAAAGACTTGCAAATACTTGAACTTATTTATATAGCGCTTTCCAGCCCCCTATGAGGGGCCCCAAAGCGCTTTACAATACCAACCATCCACCCATTCATACACACATTCATACACCGGTAGCGGCAGACCCATGCAAGGCGCTTTCCAGTCCTACCGGGAGCAACTCGGGGTTAAGTGTCTTGCCCAGGGCCACGACACATGGTGTGGGGAACCGGGATTCGAACCTCCAACCTTCCGATCGGGGGACGACTGCCATTACCACTACGCCACGGCCGCCTGTGTGTTTATTTTCTCAAGCTGTTTTCTCAAAAAATGCTCCACATTTGTGTGAACTTGCACAACAAAACACCAACAGAACCACATCATCTGCAAAAGTCAGACATGAGATCCTAAAGTTCTCAAACTACTGTATTTCCGGCGTATAAGTCGCTCCGGAGTATAAGGTTGAATGAAAAAAAAACAACAAAAAGTTGCATCGGTCAAAAAAAAATCATCATGAAGAGGGAAAAACATATAAAAGTCACTTCAGTATGAGTCAAGCTTATTATGCGTCACCGCTGACCCCCAGGGAACGTGGGTTGACGTTGTACCAAAAATCGACTGGCAGCCGCAGGAGCACACATGGGAGGACTCGCTGTTGCAGTACTTTGAAATGTAACAAGATTAACACTTAAAAACAATTATTTGCTTGCTCGATATTACAGCAAAGGTTTGTCTCAGTTTAAAATTGTCCTTAATAAATGCACTTTAATTGTCAATGTTTGGCGGGGGTGAGGGTACAGGAACTTCTTCTTCTTCTTCTTTCGGCTTTTCCCTTTTCAGGGGTCGCCACAGCGAGTCATCCTCCTCCACCTCACTCTGTCCTCTGCATCCTCTGTCCTCACTCCAACTACCTCCATGTCCTCTCTAACTGCATCCATATATCTCCTCTTTGGCCTCCCTCTGTGTCTTTTTCCTGGCAGCTGCATTTCTAACATCCTTCTACCAATATACCCACTGTCCCTCCTCTGGACATGTCCAAACCATCTCAGTCTGGCCTCCCTAACTTTATCTCCCAGTTGTTCAACATGTGCTGTACCTCTGATGATCTCATTCCTGATCTTATCCATCCTTGTCACTCCTAAGGAGAACCTCAGCATCTTCATTTCTGCCACTTCCAGTTCTTTCTCCTGTCTTTTTGTCAATGCCACTGTCTCCAGACCATACAACATAGCTGGTCTCACCACTGTCTTGTAAACTTTTCCTTTGACCTTTGCTGACACCTTTTTGTCACAAATCACTCCTGAAACTTTTCTCCATCCACTCCATCCTGCCTGGACTCTCTTCTTCACCTCTTTACCACATTCCCCATTTTCCTGGACAGTGGACCCCAAGTACTTGAAGTCTGCACCTTTGTGACCTCTGCTCCTTGTAGCCTCACTGTTCCACCAGCCTCCCTCTCATTCAAAAAAGTCAAAAAAGTCAAAGTCAACTTTATTGTCAGAACTGCAATATGTACAGGACATACACAGGACCGAAATTGCGTTTCTCTCAGTCCCTCGGTGCAACAGTAACCATCTAAACACTAAACACTAAAACATTTAATAAACATAAGCATAAAATAGTAAAAGTGCCAGCCTCCCTCTCATTCACACACATGTACTCTGTCTTACTACGGCTGACTTTCATTCCTCTTCTTTCAAGTGAATACCTCCACCTCTCCAAGTTCTCTTCCACCTGTTCCCTGTTCTCACCACATATCACAATGTCATCTGCAAACATCATAGTCCATGGGGATTCCTGCCTGACCTCATCTGTTAGTCGGTCCATCACCAGAGCAAACAAGAAGGGGCTCAGAGCCGATCCTTGATGCAATCCCACCTCCACCTTGAAGCTATCTGTCACTCCTACAGCACATCTCACCACTGTCCTGCTGTCCTCATACATGTCCTGTACCAGTCTAACATACTTTTCTGCCACTCCAGATTTCCTCATGCAATACCACACCTCCTCTCTTGGCACCCTGTCATATGCTTTTTCTAAATCCACAAACACACAATGGAGTTCTTTCTGACCCTCTCTGTACTTCTCTATCAACATCCTCAAAGCAAAGATGGCATCTGTGGTGCTCTTTCTTGGCATGAAACCATACTGCTGCTCACAGATAGTCACCTCTTGTCTAAGCCTTCCTTCCACAATTCTCTCCCAGATCTTCATCGTGTGACTCATCAACTTAATTCCCCTGTAGTTGCTACAACTCTGTACATCACCCTTGTTCTTAAAAATGGGAACCAGCACACTTCTCCATTCTTCAGGCATTTTCTCACCCTCAAATATTCCATTAAATATTTGAGTCAAAAACCTCACTGCCATCTCTCCAAGACATTTCCAAACCTCCACTGGTATGTCATCAGGTCCTACTGCCTTCCCCTTCTTCATTCTTTTCAGAGCTTTCCGGACTTCAACCTCACTAATCTTTCCCACTTCCATGTCCACAGTCTGTATGACCTCCACTCTTCTTTCTCTTTCATTCTCTTCATTCATTAGCTCCTCAAAGTAATCCTTCCATCTTCCCATCACACTCTCCTCACTTGTTAGAACATTCCCATTCCCATCTTTAATAAGCCTAACCTGCTGCACATCCTTTCCAGCCTGATCCCTCTGTCTTGCCAATCGGTACAAGTCCTTCTCGCCCTCTTTAGTGTCCAGTCTCCCATACAACTCATTGTACGCCCTCTGCTTTGCCTTAGCTACTTCCCTCTTTGCTCTATGTCCCATCTCCTTATATTCCTGTCTCCTCTCTTCAGTCCTCTCACTGTCATATTTCTTCTTGGCTAATCTCTTTCTTTGAATGGCGTCCTGCACTTCACTATTCCACCACCAGGTTTCCTTATCATCCATTCTCTGTCCAGATGACACACCAAGTACCTTCCTACCTGTCTCTCTAATTACTGTTGCTGTAGTAGCCCAGTCACTTGGAAGCTCTTTCTTACCACCCAGAGCCTTTAACAGCTCGTCTCTGAATTTCTCACAACATTCTTCCTTCTTTAGCTTCCACCATTTGGTCTTCTTCTCTGATTTTACTCTTTTTCTCTTCTTCGCAACAACAGTCATTCTACACACAACCATCCGATGCTGTCTGGCCACGCTCTCCCCTGCCACAACCTTACAGTCTCCAATCTCCCTCAGGTTTCCTCTTCTACACAGAATGTAGTCGACCTGTGTACTCCTTCCTCCACTCTTATAGGTCACTCTATGTTCCTCCCTCTTTTGGAAATAGGTATTGACTATAGCCATTTCCATTCTCTTGGCAAAATCCACCACCATCTGTCCTTCCTGGTTTCTTTCCTTGACACCAAACCTACCCATCACTTCCTCATCCCCTCTGTTTCCTTCACCAACATGTCCATTCAGGTCTGCTCCAATCACCACTCTTTCCTCCCTGGGAATACTCTCTATCACTTCATCCAAATCTTTCCAAAATTTATCTTTCTCCTCCGCATCACATCCAACCTGTGGAGCATAACCACTGACTATGTTTAGCATCAGACCTTCTACTTCTACCTTCAGATACATCACCCTATCTGACACTCTCTTCACCTCTACTACATTCTTTGCCAACTCCTCCTTCAGGACCACCCCTACTCCATTTCTCTTTCTATCCACACCATGGTAAAACAGTTTGAACCCTGCTCCAATACTGCGAGCCTTGCTGCCCTTCCACTTGGTCTCTTGGACACATAAAACATCTACCTTTCTTCTCTGCATCATGTCAGCCAGCTCTCTACCTTTGCCTGTCATTGTCCCCACATTTAGAGTTGCAACCCTCAGTCCTACAGTCTTCACGTTCCTCCTCTCCCTCTGTCTCCTGACACGTTTCCCTCCTCGGGGTCTTCGACTAACAGTAGTACAATTTCCACCCTGTTTGTCAACAGCACCGGTGGTGGACGTTGTTAACCCGGGCCTCGACCGATCCGGTATGGTTTCACTTTGATGAACTCGCATTATAGTTGGGTGAGGGTACAGGAACAACATACAGTATACCGCCTAGCGGTAGTTGTCAAAAGTCTAGAGGGCCCTCTCGTGCCTCTAGCGGCTACAAATAGTAATGTTTACTCTGGTTAATGTCAGTATGAATGAACATTTAAAGCGCCAGTCAAAAAATGCATTATGAATATGGAAAAAAACGTATATAAGTCACTTCGGCATATAAGTCGCAGGACTGGCAAATCTATGCAAAAATCTGCAACTTATACACCAGAAAATACGGTAAATACCCTCCTCCGTGCATCTTGTCATTTTCATTTTCTCATTGGAGCTACATGCAGGGCAAAATGAGACTAAAATAATTAAAAATAACAAAACAACAAGCGAAAACACTTGTTTGTCCAAATAGTCTGTAGCTTTACCAAATTCCAGCTCAGTCTGCACACAAGGATTAAAATGCTCGAACTGTGCGCTCTCCACAAAAAATGAAGGTTAGTCAATATTTTTCTAAAAGCTAAGGATTTGACTTGTACGACAGAGCTTTAGTGCCATGTCAAGAAAATAAATAAATAAATAAACGCCATAAAACTACCAGAATATATGACAGAGCTTTAGGGCCATGCTAAAACAAACAAAAAATATTACATTGCCATGCTAAGAATTTTTTTTTTAAAAGCCATAAAATTACGAGAATAAA
>JBBPBX010034838.1:24128-32380 GCA_038048925.1 Garcialebias charrua
TATTTTCTGTTTACTTAAAAGCATGTGCTCGTGTGTGTCGCTACTAAAGCCTCCGCATATGGTGAACATAAGGAAGAAAAACAGGACCTTACCTGTCAGCGGTTGTTGAGTCATTGTTGTTTGCTTTCAGGTTTTTGAATTAATGACACCCCTGCGAGTGATCTGTGTAACGTGCGTTTCTGAATAAATATGTGCACTTTGCGTCTATGAAGACTCCCTTTTTTGGATATACTGTATGAGATTTTTTTTAGATGTTTGCACATTTCTTTACATTAATTTTACTGCGAGGGGTACAAAGGCACTTATCGATGTAAGGTATAAGCAGATGGACGTCAGAAGCAGCTAAAAAGCTCATCGTTTCCATACGGTTGTAGTTTGAAGCCTTTAAAGTTGGACGTTAACGTTGTTAGGAGTGGCACTTTGTGGTGTCACATTCACCCTCAGCGTGTTTTTCTACAGGCAGACCTATCCAGACACATATGGTACACATTCAGGGCAGTTTTACTCCCCATTTTGTATCATACAGAATGTGTGCTTTCTTTATAGAGAATCCTCAAAGGAGCTAAAGTAATCTAAAGCTCGCGGCCGTGCTAAAAGGAGCCCGACACTGTTTTCCCCAATGGTCAAGTAAGTCAGTTTTCTGCTTCTTGCCAAGGTCAAACTGAGCTTCTTGAGAGGAGAGAATGCAAAAAAATATCTCCACATTCAGGTTTTAAAAAACAGGTAGAGTCCTCCACTGTCAGAGGAAAACACGATTGAGAACTCCTCAGCACAAAAATGAAAGTCTGACCAAGGTTTTAAACTTTTGGAATAATCCAGATGATGAAACACCATGTCAGGTTTATTTCGTATGTAAGTCCCATAAAAGTTTAGCCTGGCCCTCGCCTTCCTACGCAGCTCCGCTCAATTCTATTTCCCTTCACTGCTCCGTCTGGGACTTCTCCCATAGACAACGATTAATCCGGCTGATTTTTGACCGGACCAATCAGAGAACAGAAGGGGCGGAGTTTTTGGCCCCTAACCCACGCCCCCACCTGTCCCAGCGCGCAGCCAGCGAGCATTCGCATGTTCTCATTCAAAGCGATGCAAAGCGATGCAGGACTGTTTTATATGTGACACAAATGTATTAAATTCCCCTTCTTAATCCCTTATCTGGAGTTTTCTTTTGTTTTTTTTGCCAAAAGTCAAGTGATCGCTCCCTCCTCCTCCTCTCCCTCCGCTGAGTGAAATGAATGAGGAAATGCCTCAGGTTGTCACGAGAGAATTAAACTAGGGTTTTACGTTGCTGCCCGAGTCCCTGCAGATTTTCTGGTCTTCTGGTGTGCTGGACCAGCGCTCCATGGTTTTATTTTATTTTTTTAGAATGTTTTATTAACATATAAACACAGAATATGCAGCGGCAGCGAGAGGCGTGTGGAGGAGCTGATCTCAAGTTCACCAGAGCATGGGAAGCAGATCATATATGGCTCTGAAGGGGAGGAAGCAGAATGCTTTCCCTGTTCAAAATTTTTCTAAGATCCAATGGTTTTGTTCCTCAGCAGAGGCCACGCCTCCAGCAAGAATCGGTTCTCTATAATAGAAAGTCCAGACCCTAGTACGAAGCAAAGTGAAGGACAAGGGGCTGGTTTTAACCAGGCTAATAAAAGTTTGGCTTCTTTTCAAAATCAATTCATAAGATGAAATTAAACTGAAAGATGAATCAGTCAATATATCTAAAAAAAAAAAACTACAATGCCTAAGAAATCCATGGAAGGGAGCAAAAAGTTTAAATTGCTTCCTCCACCTGTCTGTGATTTAAAAAAACAAACTACCATATTTTCCGGCCTATAAGTCACAGTTTAATTTACTAATTTTCATGTCCTTCGACTTATGTGGTGAAGCGACATATTTATGGATTTTCCCCCATATTTTTAGACAAATTTTTGGCTAAGATATGACAGTTTCCATTCATTCTGATGAAAAAAATGGAGCAGTACCACTTTCGGCAGCTACGGTCCACCGACCGTTCCCAGCTCATGTGTACGAAAAAAGCCTCCTCTGCTCGGACTCACTCTGTCGCAGCCCGGCCTCCTGAACTCTGGAGGTAGGTCTGAACTAGTGTTTGTTAGCAAAATAGCTCATGAACCACAAAACAGATTTTGATGAAACTTACAGAAAGTAATCACTGGATGGATGTTTACAACTTTTAGTTGTGGGAGATGTTTGAGCGAAAATTCGATTTATTTATAATTTATTTTCGCAGCGCACGCAACCGTTTGGAAGACGTCAAAGCGAAACAATTTAAATCCAGCAGATTTGACCATTACGTGAATTCATTAAGGAACGGTTAAGCTCAGAAACATTTTTGCTATAATGTCAGCTAACAAATATATTTTTTACAAGTGTTTATCTTGCAAAATTTTAAAGAAATAAAGCGGTCCCACCTGCACGCGTGCACGTAGCGAAACTACTTTTCCAGCTGATTTGACCATTACATGAATTTATTAAGTAAAGGTTAAGCTCAGAAAAACTTTTGCTATAATTTTCAGCAAACAAATAATTGTTTTTACCATGTTAATCTTGTTAAAGTCCTTCCGTGCACGCCCCCTGTGGCCGCCATTTCCAGCAGGGCAAAACATCGGCCCACATTTCGGGTTGTCAACGGTGACGCTTAACATACGTGACGCGTCAGCGGTGACGCATAATAGATGCGACGTATACGGAGGTGCGACACGTTTATGGATTTTTCCACTTTGTTGGACATAATTGGACTAATGCGACATAAAGGGCGGAGCGACTTTTCAGCTGGAAAATACGGTAGTATTCCTTGAAGGAATATCACCTGCAACCTTCCATGAAAGCGTTTCAGACAAAGACCATGTTTTGTTGTGATGGGGTTGTAATCATTGTGGACAAGCGCTGAAAATAAAGGTGCTTGTGATCTCGTGCGATAAAACAAGACGTCACTCTAAAATGATGTTTTGAACGACTCATCGCTACATCACATTTGAGATTGGTATATGATAAATTTACAGAGTTAAAGATTTTTTTGTGCTGGCTAAAGTGATAGCTGTGGTGGCCATCTTGAATTGGTGTAAATCAGTTGTAAAGGCACACCCAATGAATGCCGTCTTGAATCAAGCTTAGCCTAGACCTTAACTAGTTGGTTAATAATTACTTTCTGCAAGTTTCAATACATATGTACTGTTATTTGAGATGTTATGGTAAAACAGATGATCGTCTGTCTTCATCTTTCAGCGGTCAGCAATAAAAACTGATGTGACGAGTTCAACAAGCATAGTAGCTTCATGATTGCCTTGGCATTGAAGGTAGCTTTTCAACCAATCCTGTTTTGATTGGCCATGTAGGGCCATGTTTTGATTGAATGTCCAAAGGACCAGACTTAGCTTTTTTAGATTTTTCTACCTGGATTATTGAACATGCATCAGGGTATTGGCCTGGTAGGTTGTAAACTTGTAGCGGGGTCATCACCCAATGGATGTATTTACATTGCACCTTTCCATCATTGATACTCAAAGCACTTTACAACACAATCTGTGCCCTCATTTACCTCCACACACACACATTCATACATCATAATCAGAATCAGCTTTACCATTGCACCGAAGCACAATGAAATTAGATTTCAGTACAGCCCGTCCAAGTAAAACACAAACAGACATGGGGAGATGGAAGTGTCTGAGGCTGCGGCCTCGTGGGAGGTGCTGCCTTTTTCGTTTAGATAAGAAGAAAAAAAAAACACGAGGAAAGAGGTGTAAAAAATTATATCTCCCACTGTGTCGTACACGAGACAGTCTTAAAGTTGCAACAAAACCTCAGCACAGAAATAGCATATGCACTGAGGAAGGCCAACGAAGGCGGTGAGATTGTCCATGGACACTGCCAGGTAATTCCCATCCTGAAAAGAGATGATGCAACACACTTACCGGTACTACATCTCTACAAAGACTACATTCATACATCGATGGGACACACATCGAAGGCAATGAGGGGTTCAGTGTCTTGCGCAGGGACACATCAGCATGTGACTGTTGGTGCAATCAAACCCTCAACTCTCCCATTGGAGGACAACTGCTCTAACCACGCAGCCACAGCTGCCTTCAAATGTGACGGGAGCTTTTAGGTACAACTCATATTTGGTGTACTGTATTGAAGTCTGGGGTAAAGCATGTAAAACTATAACTAATCCTTTGTTCATTTTACAGAAAAGAGCTGTACGAATTATTATGAAAAAAAAAAACTATAGATATCCGTCAACTACTTTATTTTATCAACTGAAAATTTTGAAGTTCTATGATTTGGTTAATTATAACATTTTGTTGCTTATGTATAAGGCACATAAAGGCATGTTGCCCATTAATATTCAAACGAATTTTGTTAAAAGAGAGAGTGTATATTTTCTTAAAGGAATTGAGATGTTTGTGAAGCCTTATTTTAGTACTAGTTTGAAGGAACGATCCACAATAATTCAGGGAATAGGATTGTGGAATGGTTTGGAAGATACCGTTAAAAATGCCAGATCACTGTATACATTTAAGAGACTGATAAAGCCAACTTTCTTGGAAGAATATGGAAATTGTTAATATATATATCTACTTAATTTGTTGTCTGATTTGATTAAGATGTTTGAGTTTTTTTGTTTTTAATTTAGCTAGATTGTTCTTGTCTTTGTGAATTACATTTTTTTATATATAATTTGATTTACATTAGAATTAAGTACAGAATTCAGTACAAAACTGCTCTCATTACGTATCAATGCTTACACGGAACTTCACCAGATTATCTATAGGACATTCTTGTTCCATATTCATCCACCCGGTCTCTACGATCACAGAACAGTAATCTCCTTCACATTCCACGAACCAAATTAAGGACCATGGGAGACCGGGCTTTCAGTGTGGCTGCCCCCCTCCTATGGAACTCTCTTCCTGACTGCCTGAGGGCTCCACAGTCACTGGTTGACTTTAAGAGCGGGTTGAAGACCTTTCTTTTTAAGCGAGCCTACTCTGCTTCCTCATGATTCTTTCTTTGACCTTAGTTGATATTGTTATTGGTTTTACTTGTTTTATCACTTGTTTTATTTGACCTTTAATTTTGTTGCACTTTGTAGTATTATAAATTAAATTCATTATTATTATTATTATTATTATTATTATTATTATTATTATTATTATTATTATTATTATTATTATTATTATTATTATTATTATTATTAAGTAAAAAGGGGCAGTTTTCATAAGACTAGTTCTTCAAAGTCAAAGTCAAAGTCAACTTTATTGTCAGAACTGCAATATGTACAGGACATACACAGGACCGAAATTGCGTTTCTCTCAGTCCCTCGGTGCAACAGTAACCATCTAAACACTAAAACATTTAATAAACATAAGCATAAAATAGTAAAAGTGTAACACTGTCCTGAGTTTTTTCATAATAGTATAAAAGTATGAAAATTTACACCAACACTGAAACACCAAACACCCCTAAAACACCAAACACCCAATGAACATAAGCATAAAATGAAATAATAAAAGTGTAATACTGTCCTGAGTTTTTGCATAGTAGTATAAAAAGTATAAAAAGTATATCTATAAAATAAACTGAAGGTTCTAGCATTGACATTTGCAAAGAGTGGCACAGCAGCATATAAGTTAATGTACACAGTATATGTATGAGGTATTTGATGTTGGTATAGAGGCAAAGTGGCATATGCAGTGAGGCACATAAGGCACATTTGGCATCCTTAGATAAGGCTAGTCAGAGAATGCTGTATATGTATCTGCAGTAGTGTAGATAAAAGTAGTGTAAATGTAAACAGTAGTAATAAATGTAAAGCAGTAGTAATAAATGTAAACCGTATTAATAAATGTAAACAGTGAATGTAAACAGTAGTATGACTATAGGCAGTAATGTAATACAAACATTAGTGCAAATATGAGAAGTAGTGCAAACTGAATGAGCACATGACCGAGAGTTTAGTGAATAACCCGTTTGATGACACAGAGTCCAGTGTTAAAAACTTTGTGTTGAGTGGTAATGTGTGAGAAAGTTTTTTGTGTTAAGGCAGTTCAAATGGGAGGGGAGGCAGAGCAGGCAGAGTGTTTAGCATTCTGACTGCCTGATGAACAGAGCTGTCTCTCAGTCTGCTGGTTCGAGCCTGGAGACTCCTCAGTCTCCTCCCTGATGGCAGCAGTCTAAAGCGGCTGTGTAGTGGGTGTGTGGGATCACCTGCCATGCAGTGGGCTTTCCCTTATTCTGCTACCTTTCATTTCATTTTATTTACATTTTTTATTGTATTGTATGTATAATTGACATGTTTTTAAATTAAATGAAGACATGTTCAACAAAAAAAAAAAACTCTGAACAAAACGCTGTAAGACTGAACGCTCTCCAACAGAATCCTCTGGGTTGACAAGTGATGAGGTTGAGCCCCTTCAGAGAGGACTGTTTTCTGATATCTCTCTGGAAACAATGACCTGATGCAGCAGCTCTGACCTACATGATGAATGAAGCAGGTGTCATCTGGTTCTGTCGTCTTTTGGTCGTTTGGCTTTACTCTTCTATCTCTATTTAACGTTTTACTCGTCTAAAACAGATTCAGGACAAGCTGTGCTGAAGAGGATACTTCATTATTTAAGTCATTCATGCAAAAGCTTTTGGCCAAATAGGAGGATCTCTGTAAAAAAAATTAATCCGCGTGTCTGAAGCATCGTGGAAAGCGGGAGTGGAGTGAAAGCCAAGGAGGCAAAACAAGAGCAAAAAGAAAGAGTGAAAGAAAAGGAAGAATGTAGATATTTCAGAGCTGAATGTTTTACATTTGAACCCTGGTGGAAAATGTGAGTGTGTGTGTGTGTGTGTGTGTTTGAATGCATGTGGCGAGGGGGGCCTCCTGTGCAGCTCCTCTGGAGCCACTTAGATTTTGGATGGACGGCTTTTAATTTAAGGAAGGCGTGCTGAAAAGCCTGGCTTGACTGCTTCTCTAAAACAATCTCATAGAGAAGCCTTAAAAAAAAAAAAGCTAAATGCCGCTGCGACGACAGCGAAGTTGTTCCAAGTTCTTTAACGACATCGCCGAGCCTGGGAATGCACTCAGGGCCGCGTCCACTCAGGGCCGCGTCCACTCAGGGCCGCGTCCACTCAGGGCCGTGTCCACTCGTGTGGCTTCAGCTGATGTTTGTAGCTCAGAGATTTAAAATTAAACTTAAGAAATAGGTGTTTTAGTAATTAGATACAGTTTGGCTGTTTTTAGCTTCTAACAGCTAAAACCATCCATCCATCTATCCATAATTCATTCATCCATCCATCCATTCATCTATCCATCCATTCATCGATCCATAATCCATTCATCCATCTATATATCCACCCATATATCCATCCATCCACCCATGTATCCATCCATTCATCCATCTATCCATCCATCCATCCATCTAGCCATCTATTTATCCATCTAACCATCTATCCATCTATTCATCCATTCATCTATCCATCCATTCATCTAACCATCCATCCATCCATATATCCATCAATTCATCCATCTATCCAGCCATTCATTCACCCATCCATCTATCCATAATTCATCCATCCATTCATCTATCCATCCATCCATCCATCTATATATCCACTCATATACAGTATCCATCCATCCATCCATCTAGCCATCTATCCATCCATCCATCCATCCATCTAACATCCATCTAGCCATCTATCCGTCCATCCATCCATCCATCCATCCATCCATCCATCCATCCATCCATCCATCCATCCATCCATCCATCTAACATCTATCTAGCCATCCATAATAATAATAATAATAATAATAATAATAATCATCATCATTTTATTTAAAAGCGCCTTTCAGGACACCCAAGGACACTTAACAAACCAACACAGTGTAATACAGAGCAAACATTATCAGCGACAAATTGAAATATAAAATACATAAAGGATATAAAATGGAAGATAAAAATACATTTAGTAAAGTTAATGATAAGCTAGTCTAAAGAGATGTGTTTTCAGGGCAGTCTTGAACAGAGAAAGGGAGGTGGTGTTTCGAAGGTCGGGCGGTAGAGCGTTCCAGAGGTGAGGGGCAGAGCAGGTGAAGGCCCTGCTCCCCATGGTGGAGAGGCGGGCAGAGGGTACATGGAGTTGTAGTGAAGAGGAGGACCTGAGAGAGCGTGATGGGATGGAGATTTGTAGGAGGTCAGATAGATAAGGAGGGGCAAGGTTGTGGATAGCTTTGAACGTGAGGAGTAGAA
>JBBPBX010034839.1:0-32379 GCA_038048925.1 Garcialebias charrua
GTTCTCTTGTTGGGCCAGAGTTTGGTCCAACTTTTGGGTCTCTTCTGTCTCACCTGTAGTTGAAGGTTCACTTACCGGGCTCTCGTCCTCGGATGAGCAGTCCCTTGTGTCCTCTGCGGTACCTGCGGTTAGGCAGTCTGTATCGCAACTAGGAAGCACTTTTATTGGCAGGGGTTTTCTCACTGTGCTCCACATTTTCCGTCGACCATAATCTATAATCGCGTTGAAGCGGTTTATAAAATCTTGGCCAACCAAAAATGGGAATGAGTCAAGTTTAGACACGTACACCGGGTGGCGTAGTGTCATTTCGCCAATCTGCATGTGAACCATAGCCATAGCTGTTAGGGTTGTTCTCGTCTCTGCGAGACCCTGTAGCTCAATAGCACATTTCTCAAAGGGTATTTGCCTGTCAACACCGTTAGCGGCGGTCCTCAGCTCCTTGAACAGCTTGGCCGACATAATGGTTATATCAGAACTGCCATCCAGGAGGGCTTCACGCTCAAGGACACCTTCCAGTGTGATAGGCAGGTAAGCTTTCTTAGCCACCCCCCTTTGTATAAAGTTACACAGAAAC
The DNA here is from genome assembly GCA_038048925.1 of Garcialebias charrua. Taxonomy (NCBI): domain Eukaryota; kingdom Metazoa; phylum Chordata; class Actinopteri; order Cyprinodontiformes; family Rivulidae; genus Garcialebias; species Garcialebias charrua. Next base: position 575 of record JBBPBX010034839.1, read on the forward strand.
CTCACAGGTCTTGGCCCACGTTTCTGTTCACGTGTGACTCTGGCTGTGTAATCTTGTTTACTGTCAGCATCTTGTTGGCTGTCAGCATCATGACCTTCAGGATGTTGTTGTGTGTCAGCAATTGGTTTGCTGTCAACATCCATGGCAATGTTGGTAGTAGTGTGCGCTGAGTTATCAAAGACGATGTCACGCATTGTACCAGTTCGGTCATCCTCTGTATCATTCAAGTTTTCAAACAACCAACTTATGTCCACTATCTCCTCAGAGCTTAGAGGTATGTTGCCTTTTTCTTGGAACTTCTGTGACCTTTTGCTACTCCCGGACTGTCCAGTCCGCAGTGCAGGGGCAGGAGGGGCTTGTCCTTGAACTGGGGGTTCCTGTTCGGACCCCCTTTTGTGATATGGTTTACTTTTGGGACTGGTTGGTCCACTTAAGTTGTTTACTTGGTGGGGTAGCTTCAGTTTGCTTTGGACTGCTCTGACTGACGAAGCCCTCTGGAGTGAGGGTGAAACGTTTCTACTAAAAAGAAACTGTCCAGATGAACTGATTGAGAATGAGCGGATTTGATACCTGGACTATTGAGAATGAACTTTCTGGTCTTGAACCACTTTGGACATGTCTGCCTGCCTGGGAGGAGTCGACGAGGGACAAGCCCCCAGAAACCATCTTGGCTACAGCAAACTGGTTGGTCCACTTAAGTTGTTTACTTGGTGGGGTAGCTTCAGTTTGCTTTGGACTGCTCTGACTGACGAAGCCCTCTGGAGTGAGGGTGAAACGTTTCTACTAAAAAGAAACTGTCCAGATGAACTGATTGAGAATGAGCGGATTTGATACCTGGACTATTGAGAATGAACTTTCTGGTCATGGTGAATATAGTTTCTTACCTTCGACCAGTGCAGTGACGACAAAGTGGGTTGTTCGCAACAGCGTGCGTTCCCAAATCAGCGAATCAGCGTTCGCTACGAGAGTGATTGACAGTTCACAGCTCCCTTCATCCAAGCACAGCTCATAAACAAACATGTAGGACACGTCTTTTTAACGTTAGCTTAGCACAGCAGAGCGCAACTTTATAGACTCTTAAACAACTCAACGCTTCAAATTAACTCCCCAAAACCCTGAAACATGGCAATCACATTTAAAACAGGCACAACTAAGCTACGCTCAGTAACCAGCACGTCAACTGTAACACGACACGGACTCCCTCTGAGCCGCGTTCAGGTCGGTTCCGTCCACTTTAAAGGAGCAGAACTCGTGTTTCAGAACCACTATCCGACAACGTTCTAACAGTAATATGCTTCTTTGACCTGCTCTAACATGTAAAATACCAGCACAGCGATCTTTTAGATGTTAATTATAGCTTTCAGGCTTTTGACACGGCGGTCAAACAAAGCTTTGTACAGGAGTCTGTGTGAACTGGACGGAACCAGAACCCCCACAGACCACGGGCTGACAAAACCTCACCTGAATGCTTCCAACAGCGTGTAACAGAGTTGAAACGATAATAATCTCACAGCTCCAAATGATAAAAACATGCAGAATCTGCCTGTCTTGACACTTCCAGCCAAAATTATTATCCTTAGAGTTTAAAACTTGGATCCTAATATGCAAACATGACGTTACAGTTCATGAGAGACCACAGATATATCAATAAACTTTCAGAAAACACGTACGGCCACCAGATGTAAAGGATTATGAGGAGGTCACTATTAATACTGACCTCTTTACCTTAATTAATTTACTTATTCAGATTGAATAGTAATTTCACGGATTCTTTTCTTTTTCAGTTTACCCAATATTTCTGTGATCTTTATGATGGATAAATAAACAAGGCCATTAAGTGACAAAGACGTTAACTTAGTTGGTATGCCAGGCGACACTACCATTTATTTAAAATAAATCACTAAATTAACACCATTACACTTGATTGATATGATTTCACTTTCTTTCAATTTGATACGTCAGCACACTTAAATTCAACACAACAGACTTCAATACTGGATGTTAACATATTTAGTCTGTGGGCTCTTTAGCTTAAAATAGTTTCCAGCTTAGAATTGAGGGAAAGGAGAATAGGAGGAAGATGGTTTAAAGGAAATTATCGTGAGCATGTTACCAAAGTGACACTTCTCCTCCGACTTCTGCTAAAATCCAGGTACGTTTGTAAACAGCTCTTTACCTTTTGACGACAGCCTGGTAAGAGAGAAGACCTTGTAGCTTTTCAGATGCACGGGTCCTTGTGGGAACCAGTACCTTCGAGCAGGGTATTCGTTTACGTTTCAACGTCTCCTGGTTTTCGCGTTGGTCATCAGAAAATGTGTCAGCTTCAGGCCTCTGACTTCAAGATAACTATTCCATGAAGGAATAAACAAAGTCTTGAGCTTACGCTTGTTCGAAGTGGATTCATAACAGCATGTTATACAATCCTTAGCTGAATGACTGTCCTTGGCGGGTGACAGGCATTCATTCAGCTCTTTGGGACGTCTTCATGTCTCTTTGAAGCTCCCAGCAAACTCTGAAGTTCCAGCAACAGCTTAGAACTTAGTACCGGCTCTGAGAGGAGAGCGACTTGTTTCTTTTTCATTGGTCCACTTGTTATCACTATTCAAGGTGAAATTCAGCGCAGAGAAGGAAATTGTTTAGGAAAAGTATCTGAGTGAGAGACTTTCAGACGCTAGATGAGAGTTTTAGCTTAAACTCGACAAAAACAATTTCAGTGTAAGTCAGTTTGACATTTTAGCTGAACTTTGACACCTTTTCACTTGCAGAAATGACACATTGATGTTTCACATTTAAAGAATAACAGCATATAACATATATCATGAAAATGACAAAAGTTATTCTTTTGATTACATTAGAATAAAATCAAAGATAGAAATAGTCTCTTTTGATGACTATATTCTCAGATTACAACTAATGGAATGATTTTGTGGTAAATGTCTTGCTTTACTGAGAGGTCAGTAAAGGTCATCACTAGACAGTTCAAAAACCTTAGTTTGACCCTGGGTAGGTCCACTACAAACTTCACAACATGATCAGCTGCCTCAGTTGCACACATTTTTACACGTTTCTTCCCTTTGGCAATTGGAGGCAATAGATGAACCAGCAGGAGAATGGCTGCCAAGTTGCTATCCCATTCTGATAAAATCATAACACAAGCCATCTTTAGAATTACGACATGAAAATGCATACATAGAAAAGACTGTTGAACATATTTATCTATCAGTACATACCATAATCACGTGATTCCTCCTGAACAGACAGAGAGGTCATCCAGGGGAACGCTCTGTTGAAGGCTTTTGCTGACAGTGATGACCTTTGGTTTGTAGAACGTTGGCCATCTTGCATTGAACTTCCCCGAGATGTCTTCTCCAAAGAGCATGATGAAGTCCTGCTCAATCTAAATGAAGAAAATACCATTAAAAAACCAATTCAAAAGTTCCGTTAATCAAATCTCAGAGTTTCTCACCAAGCCTGGTGTATCCAAGAATCTAGGGAAGTGATCCAAGATGAGTGATGACTGGTCCAGATCATAAAGCATATTATGTCTATGTTTAAATGTTGCCTTCATTCAAACACTTCTATGGCCAAAGCGCCATCTGAGATGAACTCCAAAAACTCATCTGTCACATGCACAACAAAGTCCTGGAGAAAACAAGAAGGGTCAGGGTAAAGATGATTTGAAAATAAAACTGACAAGAATAGAGGCGTCAGAGACTCTTCCTGTACCTTGCAGTGATCAAACTGGACAGTGAAGTGAGCGTCAGAGCTTCGAGAAGAAGGCCTGTCAGGGCTGACCATAGGAGGAGCCACGGTGGGCTCGCTGTGCTCCCAGAACGTGTACTGACAGAAGATAAAGTTGGACAGGTTGAGCGGCAGCCCCGTGGTCTCTTTGATCCTCACCTGGATGAGACAAACAACGATTCTCTCAGAAAGAAAGACTTTTAAAGTCTTTGTTGTAACCTGCCAAGAGGTGTGGGCTTTCTTACCACATGGACAATCTCTCTGTTGGTGTCCATGACCCCGTAGCAGCTACATTCACTGGAATTCTCTGATGAGTCGTCCGCCCAGGAAAGACGCTCAGGAACAGCTCCACTGACTCGCTGCAGCTCAACATGCAACCTGCCAGCCACCTATACACACGAGCAGAATGTCACTGCAAGATCCAGAAAATGCTGACTGACTGGCTGGTATACTGTTTTTTATTTTTAAGTATATATATTTTTTGCAACCAAACTACTTCTGCATACTTTGTGCTATTTTAGCTGTCCATATTTTATTTTATTCTTTTAGCTCTGGGATGGAAGGTGTCCTCCACCTCTCGCAGAGTGAGTGCTGGAGATAGGCACCAGTTGTCCCTGACCCAGAAAGGGGCATCAGGATAAGTAGATGGATGGATGGATGGATGGATGGATGGAAGCGTGGATGTATGTATGTATGTATGTATGTATGTATGTATGTATGTATGTATGTATGGATGGATGGATGGATGGAAGGGTAGATGGATGGGTGGATGGATGGATGAGTGGATGGAAGGATGGATGGAAGGATGGGTGGGTGGATGGATGGATGTATGGATGGGTGGATGGATGGATGAATGAGTGGATGGATGGGTGGATGGATGAGTGGATGGAAGGTTGGGTGGAAGAATGGGTGGGTGGATGGATGGATGTGTGGATGGGTGGATAGATGGATGGATGGAAGGGTAGATGGATTGATGGGTGGATGGATGGATGTGTGGATGGATGGATGAGTGGCTGGATGGATGGGTGGAAGGATGGATGGAAGGGTAGATGGATGGATGGGTGGATAGATGGAAGTGTGGATGGATGGATGAGTGGGTAGATGTATCGATGGATGGATTGATGTGTGGGTATGGATGATGGGTATGTAGGTGGATGGATGGATGAGCGGATGGATGGGTGGGTGGAAGGATGGGTGGGTAGATGGACTGATGCTACTTTTAGCTTGCCTTTAAATGAATGAATTTTAAAATAGATCATCATTCTATTTCCCACCTTGACACAACTCACATCTTTTGCCATCAGGTGGTCCTTCAACCAGTTGTCTTCTCTGAGCTTTAGTGCTCTCTGTGATCACCGTAGATGAGCTTGCTGAGCTTGAAGATTCAACTGACGAGGTTGACCCATCTTCAGAACTGAAGGAAGCGTCTGTTACCTCACTTTCGTCAACGACGCCCACTGTATAAAGTTTAGAAGACATTAGTAAACAACTTAAACTTAACTTTTGATTTATTTATTTTTAAAATGCATTGGAAGGAACACTTGTTTTAATGCTTTTAAATCTTACCAAAGTGCTTAGTGACTACTTTGAAAGATACTGTTGCAGACTTCAGGAGTTCATCAAAAATGTCAGAATCCACATCATTTCCAGAAGAGTCTTTCAGGTCTACACATATTCCACTTGCCAAATTGAATTTAGCATGAACTGGAAGGAAAAAAAGATACACATCTTAACATGCTAATTTATAGCATATGGTTAGAACTTATAAGAGCCAATTAAATTTATAATTAGAAAATATTTTGAATAACATTTTCAGACAATGAACTGGTGGTTGAAATAATAATAATAATGATAATGAATTCAATTTATAACGCACTTTTCATTAATGAAAATCTCAAAGTGCTACAAAGTGCAACAGAATTAAATGTCAATAAAACAAGTAATAAAACAAGTAAAATCAATAACAGTATCAACTAAGATCAAAAGTAGAATCATGAGGAGGTAGAGTATGCTCGGTTGAAAAGAAAGGTCTTCAAGCCGCTCTTAAAGTCAACCACAGACTGTGGGGCTCTCAGACAGTCAGGAAGAGAGTTCCACAGGTGGGGGGCAGCCACACTGAAAGCCCGGTCTCCCATGGTCCTTAATTTGGTTCTCGGAATGTGAAGGAGATTACTGTTCTGTGACCGCAGCGACCGGGTGGATGAGTATGGAATAAGAATATCCTTCAGATAATCTGGTGAAGCTCCATGTAAGCATTGATGTGTAATGAGAGCAGTTTTGTACTGAATTCTGTAGGCGACAGGAAGCCAATGAAGGTTATGGAGAATGGGCGTACACTGGACAAAAAGGCCTAATATCTGGGGAGATACAACAGTATGCAAGTGTCCGTATCTGCCACATATCCAATATGTTTCCGGTGCTATACGGGGAGATCTCATCTTTAACAGATCTTAGTACAGGATATCCCACGCATACCCATCTGTGATAGATCCTAGCACTGGATATTTTCTGGATCCTCATACATGATAAATCCTAGTATAGGATATTTTCGGGATACACATCTGCGATAGATCCTAGTATAGAATATTTTATGCATACCCATACTTGAGAGATCCTAGTATTGGATATTTTCTGGATACCCATATGAGAAAGATCCTACTACTGCATATTTTCCAGATACATATCTGTGATAGATCCTAGTATTGGATATTTTCTGGATACCCATACATAATAAATCCTAGCATTGGATATTTCCGGATACAAATCTGTGACAGATCCTAGTATTGGATAGTCTTTGGATACACATCTGTGATAGATCCTAGTATTGGATATTTTCCAGATACCCATACACAAAAAATCCTACCATTGGATATTTGCCGGATACACATCTGTGACAGATCTTAGTATTGGATATTTTCTGGATACCCATAGATAATAAATCCTAGTATTAGATATTTTCCGAATACACATCTGACAGATCCACATATTGGATATTTTCCGGATATCCATACATAATAAATCCTAGCATTGGATATTTGCCGGATACACATCTGTGACAGATCCTAGTATTAGATATTTTCCGGGTACCCATACATAATAAATCCTAGTATTAGATATTTTCCGGATACACATCTGACAGATCCTCATATTGGATATTTTTCGGATACCCATACATAATAAATCCTATCATTGGATATTTGCCGGATATACATCTGTGACAGATCCTAGTATTGGATATTTTCCGGATACCCATACATAATAAATCCTAGTATTAGATATTTTCCGGATACACATCTGACAGATCCACATATTGGATATTTTCCGGATATCCATACTAGTAAATCCTAGTATTGGATATTTTCCGGATACACATCTGTGATAGATCCTAGTATTAGATATTTTCTGGATACCCATACATAATAAATCCTAGTATTGGATATTTTCCAGATACACATCTGACAGATCCTCATATTGGATATTTTCTGGATACCTATACATAATAAATCCTATCATTGGATATTTTCCGGATACATATCTGTGATAGATCCTAGTATTGGATATTTTCTGGATACACATCTGACAGATCCTCATATTAAATATTTTTTGGATACCCATACATAATAAATCCTAGCATTGGATATTTTCTGGATACACATCTGTGATAAATCCCAGTATTGGATATCTTCTGGATACACATACATAATAAATCCTAGTATTAGATATATTCCAGATACCCATACATGAAAAATCTTAGTATAGGATATTGTCTGGATATGTATATTTAACTGTACACTTGCATATTGTGTGTGTGTGTATGTGTGTGTGTGTGTGTATGTGTGTGTATGTGTATGTGTGTGTGCAAGGGGTTATGGAGAACAAGATCTGTGAGTTTGGTGGTCCTATCACTGCGTTTAGTTGGAAATCCTAACCCCAATTTGTTAAAATACAAATACCCATAATTCATAGGGAGAACGTAGGATGGACAGGAATCTCATAAATTGCGGTCAGGGAGTTATGGAGAACAAGATCTGTGAGTTTGGTGGTCCTATCACTGCGTTTAGGTGGAAATCCTAACCCCAATTTGTCCAAATACAAATACCCATAATTCATAGGTAAAACGTAGGACAGACACGAATCTCACAGATTGCGGTCAGGATTGTCGTGGAGAACAGGATCTGTGAGTTTGGTGGTCCTATCACTGCGTTTAGTTGGAAATCCTAACCCCAATTGGTCAAAATACCATAATCCAAAAAAAAAGTGTTGGGAAAGTGTTGAAAGTTCCAATCAGCTCTGCGAGGTGCTGGCCAATATCTTTAACACCTCACTTGCCTTTAGACAGATCCCGTCTGCCTGAAGACCACACCACCATCATCCCAGTCCAAAAAAGCTCTACAGTGACTACTCTGAATGACTATTGGCCAGTGGCCCTCACCCGATGGTCGCTAAATGCTTCAAAAAACTGGTCATGACCCACATCAAAACAACCATCATCAACAAGGACCCTCACCAGTATGCATACTGTGAGAACCAATCAACAGAGGATGCCATCTCCTCTGTGGTCCACACTGCTCTCACCCACCTGGAACAGAAGGACTCATACACCCATATGCTCTTTGTGGACTTCACATCTGCCTTCAAAATCATGATCCCCCAAACCCTGATGGACAAATTACTCACACTAGGACTAAGCCCCTCCATTTGCAACTGGTTCCTTGACTTCTTAACTAACAGACTTCAGTCAGTGATGATCCACAACTTCTCCTCTTCCACCATAACCCTCAGCACTGGCTCTCCTCAAGGATGTGTGTTGAGCCCTCTCCTGTTCACTCTGCTCACATATGATTGTGCAGATACCCATCCAGGTTGTCATAAAGTTTGCAGCTGATACAGCTGTGGTGGGATGCATCACAAACTATGATGAGTCCAGCTACAAGCAGGAGGTGGAACACCTGGAGAGCTGGTGCAAAGCCTGATCAAGAAAGTTCATCAGAGACTCTACTTCCTCAGGCGGCTGAGACGAGCTGGTCTGAGAAGCTCAGTCCTCACCTCCTTCTACAGGTGTGCAGTGGAGAGCATCCTGTGCTCCAGCATCAATGTGTGGCATGGAGGGTGCACAGCTGCAGAAAGAAAAGCTTTACAGAGAGTGGTGAAGGCTGCACAGAAGATGTTGGAGTCAGTCTCCCCACCATCACAGACATTTACACCTCCAGATGCAGGAAGAGAGCCACCTGCATCATGAAGGACCACACTCACCCAGCACACACACTTTTTGCCCCACTCCCCTCAGGAAGGATGTTGAGGAGCATTAAGTGTAGAACCACTAGACTGAGGAACAGCTTCTACCCTGAGGCTGTTAGACTCATGAATATCTAACCAGAATGGTCACTGTGAAATATCACATCATATTGCTGCTGATCTGTTTCACGTTGCTGCTGATCTGTTCATGTTGCTGCTGATCTGTTTCATGTTGCTGCTGATCTGTTTCATGTTGCTGCTGATCTGTTTCATGTTGCTGATCTGTTTCATGTTGCTGCTGATCTGTTTCATGTTGCTGCTGATCTGTTTCATGTTGCTGCTAATCTGTTCATGTTGCTGCTGATCTGTTTCATGTTGCTGATCTGTTCATGTTGCTGCTGATCTGTTACATGTTGCTGATCTGTTCATGTTGCTGCTGATCTGTTACATGTTGCTGATCTGTTCATGTTGCTGCTGATCTGTTACATGTTGCTGATCTGTTCATGTTGCTGCTGATCTGTTACATGTTGCTGATCTGTTCATGTTGCTGCTGATCTGTTTCATGTTGCTGCTGATCTGTTTCATGTTGCTGATCTGTTCATGTTGCTGCTGATCTGTTTCATGTTGCTGCTGATCTGTTACATGTTGCTGCTAATCTGTTCATGTTGCTGCTGATCTGTTTCATGTTGCTGATCTGTTTTGTGTTCATCTGCTCATGCAAACTCATGTTCGTGCTGCTCGTTGGAGTATAATGTTATTCTATACATTAGTGCTTAGTGTATTTTTAGTTGGCGTTTTTCTTAGTTCACATCTTAGATCTTAGTAATGTTTCTTTTACATTTTATTGTTGGATGTAACTGGGATGCAGTGTACAGTACATAATCTCGTTTCATAACATGTACTACATGTGGTGTGAATGACAATAAAGACTCTCTGACTCTGACTTTTGTTATGTACAGTACATGCATCCCAGGTAATGCTAAATGCTGGTGATAGGTGATGGGTGGGCTATAGTACAAAGGAGGCATACTTGAATGACATTCTTTGGGGGGTGGGGTAATCAAACCATAATAACAGGAGCTTCATTGAAGTCCCTCTAGGCTCCATTGAGAGCAAGTTGTTTTTGTGAGACAGAGAGTGAGAACCTGGAACATATTTTCTTTGATTACAGGGTAGTTCAACAATTTTGGCTTGATTTTAAAATGTGGATCCAATCCAAAGGGATTCAGCTACTTACTCTCACTTTAAAAGAAATCAAATTTGGGTTAATTAATACAAATGGAAATAATGAATATGCTATCAATAATTTGATTATATTAGCTAAACACTATGTTCATAAATGTCGTTTTTTTATGTAAACCTAATGTGAACCACTGGAAGAATGTCCTATGCAAAATCTTTAATATGTAAATGAAAAAATTGCTGGAAAAATTCTTAGTTTCTTGGCTGATTTTAATTTCCTCATATAATTTTTTAACGTAATTTTTTTTATTTTATTGCTCTTTATTTGTTTTATTTACACTATATTATGAATCACCTTTTGTAACTGTTGGTACTTTTTTGTTTTGTCATCATATCCCGACCAGTCCATGCTCCTCTTGCATGCATTTCCTGGGACGTAGCACGTGATCAGGTCTAAACCTATCCATGCCCCTCTTGCTTAACTGGGAAGTAGCACGTGATCACGTCTAAACCAATCCACGCCCCTCTTGCTTTGCCGCGCTTCGTTCAAATATAGCAGGTTGCTTGAACAAAGCACAGGCAGGCTGCAGGCAGCTGTTTCCTGTATTCATCTCTCTCGGTCTCAGAGCTCAACTGGCTACTAAACTTGCTTTTTATTAGACGTCGTCTGGTCTGGACTCTGCACGACTGGACATTCAGAAGTTGAAGGTAATCGGTTCTGTTTTACATAGCTTTGTTCACTTGAATTAACAAAACCTGCTGCTGTCGCTAAAGCTAAGCTAACGAGTCTAACGTTTTCTTAATAAATGCACTTTAATGGTTAAATCGGCTTTATTTAAAAAAACAGTTTCGCTGCCTGTGTGCACCGTGAATGCGCAACGGTGACAAACAGGAAAAAGGAGCACGGCTCGTTTCTCCGACATTTAACAACAAAAATACCTAAACAATTATTTGTTAGCTCGAAATTATAGCTCGAAATTACAGAGGTATGTTTCTGTCTATCATTTTCTTAATCAATGCACTTTAATGGTAAAATTAGCTGCATTTCGCCGCCGTGTTTCAGCTGGCTGCTGGATTGAAGCAGAGAGCAGAAAGGTGGAGATTTTTATGGCAGGCCGATTAAGTCATTAATAGCTACTGAAGATTCTCAGTCGTCATCAGGACATGCCCAGCTGGCATTCGACCGACTTTAAACGTTTAAATATGGTTGAAATAGCGTCAGTTTAAGAAAAAACATTCATTCAACATCAAAACAATGTTGAACACCAAACCATTGAAACGGTGTTGTTAACTCACTATGGATTCACCTTTGAAATATAAACCAGTTTTGAGTTGTATGTATTATCAACATTATTTTTCACAAACGTGACTAAAAGATTTTGCTGGAATATGTTAGTTGAAAAATAACCTTGTTCCAACATCCAATCAATGTTGATTAATTAACCGTTGGAAAAGTGTTGACACATGAATAGTGATGCAATGTTGAAACCTCAACTATGAATCTAATGTTATGAGTTCTTCAACCCTTTTTATTTTCTCCCGGCATCTTTTCGGAACTTTTTTTTTTCTTCTTTTTTTTTGTATGGTGAACGGTGTGCGCACTAGATGGCGGTAATACACCGGAAGAATGTAAACTGCCACAAAACCTCACAGAAGAAGAAGAAGAAAGGTGTGCGCATGCGTGATGTGGATCGTCTATCTTCTAGGCTTTGCGCGGGCTAGCAACTACAACAACAGTAAGTAAAGTTTTGTAAATCACATTAGTTAATAAACCCGTGACAAACTTTGAACGATTATTTTGGGGCATACAGTCAACCGCAGAATTTACCAACGGCTTTACTAGCTGTGCCGATATTTTCGAGCTAGCTAGCTAGCGGTCCGAGCTAACTAGCTCGGACTGCTAGCGTGCGGAGCCAGGCTAGCAGTCCAGTGTTAAAAACAGACAGACACATGCATGTGGCCATGGTAAGACACTTAATCAAATATTCTCATTCATCTCTGTCTTCTTTGCAGAACAGAATGAGGCATGGTGATCTTAAACTGTTCTTCTGCTTCATGTGTAGGCAGATGAGGCCTACCACATCGGGCCTTCTCCTTCCCAACAGAGTTGCCTATCCATGGAGAAAGTTTTAGAAGTGGCCAGGAGGTCAGGGTCCCATGTGAGGAACACGACACGACACTCAGGCCACTTTTTCTCCTTAAAGTCATAAAGAACGTTTCATCCTCCATCTTTAAAAAAATAATAATTTCCACCTTTCTCTTCATTAAACGTTACAGAAAACGTTTCGACTTCTGTCCAGAAGTCTTTTTCAATTCTGAATGGAAGCTGTGAGAACGAGAAGTTTTATACAGGCTTACAAGTCACGCACCAACATGTGAAATTGGAAACTGAAAAAACACCACAAATTAAATAACATGCCCATTCTATTTAAATTGACAAAACGACCCATCCCAGCTTAACAAAAGGGGTTTGTAACACATACATGTAAATTGAAAGATCACACCAGGAGGTTCCCTTGAGGTCTCTGTTATGCCTCTTATCAACAGGTCTGGTGACCTGTTGATAAGAGGCACCTGTTGGTAAGGTCCCATTGTGGCTAGTTTGGGCCAGTTCCTATGGGACCGGTTTATTTCTGTATCCACTGCACGCTTAGGACCCCTTTAGTGGGCGTGAAGTTCTCCTGCAGTGGGCGGGTAATTCTCCTGCAGTGGGTGGATCATTAATATCAACGCTTCTAACCAGCTGGTGGCGCTAGTGATACATTAAGCTCTTTATTAACCACTAACACACACATTAGAAGAAGAGCTGGAAAAGAACACACAACCAAAGTGGATGAGCTTGTTTCTTTTTTGAACATTCTGCTTTGTCTGTGGCTTTTTCAGCCACAGACAAATGTTCATATACAGTATATATATATATATATATATATATATATATATATATATATATATATATATATATATATATGTGTGTGTATATATACACATATATGTATATATATTGTATATACATACATGTGTACACATACAAACATATGCGTGAGTATATATATATATATACACACACACACGTGTTTATATATATACATACATGTGTGTATATATACACATATATGTACACATACATACATAATATATACTGTACATACATATATATTTATATATACAGTACATACATATACACATATATACATATATATTTATATATACACACATTGATGATGGTGGAGTACACTACTTTGGACAAAACTGAAAGTGGCATGCATCCTAAAAAATCTGCGCCGCTCCATTGTCCCAGTTGATCAACAAGTGTGTTCCAAACTAAAACATTTGTAATATAAACTTAACAATATGTAATCAATCAATTCCAATCAAAATATCAAAGCAACTTTATTTAAATACTGTAAATGTTACATGTCAATAAAATTGTAACAGTTTTAAAAAATGAAAGATTGGTGTTATTTGTAGAAACAGAAAAACATATTACTAAATCTGCAGTTATGTATGAAATATGAACTTAAAATATCATCACTGGAATCTTAACCTGTTGTTCCAAAACATGTAACAATAATTAAAAGTAAAATTTGGCCAATAGCTCAGGTAAAAATGCTGACCTGTAGAACATTTCTACATTTTTCACTGCTTCTGTAAAGAACTCACCATCAGACACAATCCTCTGTGAATAAAGTCATCTGACCCAGAACTAAAGTTCTTTAGTTTGTAGCAGGTCGCTTTTGTAAAAGAGTCCACGAGGCTCAATGAGATTTACCTGACTAAATAAAGGTTGAATGAAAAACACCATGAAGTCACAGTACCCCTGCTCCGTCACAAACTGAGCTTGTATGACATCTGCTGAGTTCATAGGACCTGTTTGTGTTGTCAATGCAGGACTGTTTTTTTTTTTACTGAGGCACCGAGGACATCTTTGGCACAATGTGGACAAGGTGCAGGAGAGCAGAGCATCAGGAGAAGCTCTGAGGTCTGTTCGGCTGCAGTTGATGTGTAGTCTGGAGTCACAAGATCAGATCCTGATGCAGCAGTTCAGCGATGGCTTCATATGTCTGGCTGGCTGTTTTCACTGCCCCATCTGGCAAACAACACAAAATTATTGTTATAATCTCCTCTAAACATCATTGTCCTTTGCTTTTATCTGTAATTTTCAAAGTTTGGAGTGTTTCTGTCATGACATACTTGCTTTACAGTGCAGTGACTTGTCCCATCCTTCTCCAAGGACACCCACGGCTAGAGGATCTTTACACAGGAACTGACTGATTAACCTGAAATAAATCACATTACACATTAATACAGGCCTATAGGCGTAAGTGACAAATTTATGGATTTTTCCCCATATTTATAAACCATTTTTGGACTGAGATATGACCGTTTCCATTTATTCTGACTGAACAAAACAAAAACAGATGTACAGTACAGTAGATAGAAGTAACATGTATGGCATGAAGTTGGCGGTTGTATCACGTAATATGAAAACGTGGCTATAATGATAAATGTGGGGCGGCCGTGGTGTAGTGGTAATGGCAGTCGTCTCCCGATCGGAAAGTTGGCGGTTCGACTCCCGGGACCCGCACCATGTGTCGTTGTGTCCTTGGGCAAGACACTTAACCCTGAGTTGCTCCCGGTAGGACTGGAAAGCACCTTGCATGGTAGTCTGCCGCCACCGGTTTATGAATGTGTGTAGCATTCAATATATGTGTAGCACTTTGAGATTTTCAGTAATGAAAAGTGCATTATAAATTGAATTAATTATTATTATTATTATTATTATAAATTCAAAAAAGTTCAAGACAAAAACAACTGGACTTTATTTATTATACTATGCTTTAGACTATTTTTTTCCTTCCTTGCACTTTTTAGAATTTACCATGTCCTGGATGACTGAGAATCTTCACTCGCTATTATCGACTCAAACGGCCTGCCATACCCCACATTCTGCTCTGCTTCGATCGAACCTTGAAAACAGCTGCCAACTCGGCGAATTAGACCATTAAAGTGCATTTATTAAGCAAATGATAGACTCAGACACACCTCCTCTCCTACAATTTCGAGCTAACAAATATTGTTTATGTGATTTTCTTGTTATATTTCAGAGAAACGAGCCGTTCCGCCATCTTTTTTTTTTTTTTTTCAGAAAAGCCTCTCGGCTGTTGCTGAAGCTAGTCTCCGGTGTTTTTTCAGTCCAAAAACGCTCAGAGAGTTGCATGACTCACTGGAAATATGCTTAAAGTTATAAAACACTCACCATCTACTATAGACTCCATAAGAAGAGAAGTGGCTGTGTCAAGGCCAGTCTCCCTCCCACTGTTGGCTGGGCAGTTTGCATTTCCTGGAAGACCGACTCTTCTTCTTCTTCTTCTTCTTCTTGGCGGATTGCAAACAACGTTCAGGTGCATACGCCACCTACTGGAGAAGACTGAATCTCCGCCCTCCGACCTAGGAATACGCCCCCTGACCAATCAGTGAACACGCTGTGCTGATGTCATAACTGGACCCTAGAGGAACCGGACCTTTGTACCTGAGTGAAGCAGGCACCAAAATAGGACCGGTTTCACGTGAACAGGACCCTGTGGGTACACCCCATAACTAGTTGTTAACTAGTTACGAACGAGCCCGAACGAGCGCGAACAGGACCTGTTGATAAGAGGCATTAGAAGACACAAAACTGTATGTAAATTGACAAACAACACCTCCCAAATAACAACAGAGGCTACTCAGAGAACTTTGTTAGTCTAATTTACAGACAAGGCATCCCTGCTCCCATCCGGTGTAAAACGTTTCGGAATCAAATCCAAAACTGAGTTATAAGTCTTAGACAGTTGAAATCTCAGACCTCCTCCTCTGTTAAGAGAAGGTTTCTCTCTCTTAACATACACAGCTTCCTTTACCCCCCTCTCAAACCATCTGTGTTCTCTGTCCAAAATTTGAACATTCTGGTCCTCAAAGGAGTGTCCCTTGTCCGTGAGGTGGAGGTGAACGGCAGAGTTTTGTCCAGAGGAGGTTGCTCTCCTATGTTGAGACATTCTTTTGTGGATAGGTTGTTTCGTTTCTCCGATGTAACGGTCTGAGCAGACTTCGCTGCACTGGACTGCATAAACCACCCCACTCTGTTTGTGTGTGGGGGTTTTGTCCTTCGGATGCACCAGCCTCTGTCTGAGAGTCCGGCTGGGTTTGAAGTGTACTGGGATGTTGTGTTTGTTGAAAATCCTTCTGAAATTCTCTGAGACTCCAGCAACATAAGGAATGACAATGTTTTTCCGTCTGTTAGACTTTTTCTGTTCATTATTGTGTTTAACAGATTTCCTTGCTGACTTGACAAACGCCCAGTTGGGATATCCACATGATTGCAGAGATTTTTTGATGTGTTTCTGTTCCTTTTCCTTCCCTTCTGTCCTTGTGGGGATGTGTTCTGCTCGATGCTGTAAAGTTCTGATGACAGAGAGTTTGTGCTCCAGTGGATGGTGAGAGTCGAACAGGAGATACTGGTCTGTGTGGGTTGGTTTTCTGTAAACCTTTTTGCCTTTTTTGATTTCATCATGTCCTGGACGACTGAGAATCTTCACCAGCATATTAAACGTTACACGTTTGTGTTTACAGGCAGTCCATCCTGGTTATGGCTTCCTGTCAGAAAACAGAGTTTGCAGAAGCTTGTAAACAGGAAGAAATCATCTTCATCGGACCGCCTTCTTCAGCCATCCGAGACATGGGCATCAAGAGGTGACCCACCTTCCTGAAACACATATTTTTGAGTTTTTCTGATGAGGACTGAGCGTCTTTGCAACTGTAGACATTTTTTTCCAAAAGTTATAATGCAAGTTTTTTTTTTTCTTGTCTCAGCACATCCAAACACATCATGTCAGCTGCTGGGGTGCCAATCATAGGTGGTTACCATGGAGAGGACCAAACCAACGAGAGGCTGCAGGCAGAGGCTGCAAAGATTGGTTATCCTGTGATGATCAAGGCAGTCCGTGGAGGAGGAGGGAAGGTGAAAGGACGCAGAGAAGAACTGAAATAACTTTGATAGCATAACTTCCACGAGCTTGATTTGAACCTTGCGTGTTTTAGGGAATGTGTATCGCCCGGTCAGACTCGGACTTAATCGAACAGCTGGAGTCAGCGAGACGTGAAGCCAGGAAGTCCTTCAATGATGACGTCATGCTTATTGAGAAGTTCGTAGAGGATCCCAGGTACGCTCAGAGGACTGTTTGATTTGGTCTTTGAAGAACTAGCAAGTTTTCAAATGTCTCGCTGTGTGTTGTTGGCAGACATGTAGAGGTTCAAGTGTTTGGAGACATGCACGGTAACGCCGTCTTATCTGTTTGAGAGGGACTGCAGCGTCCAGCGGAGACATCAGAAGATCATAGAGGAAGCTCCAGGGGTGAGTGGAGTTCACAGCTGTTTACATTTAAAACAGATGTCCGTTTGACACGGTTTAACCAAAACAGAGGGTTTATATTCAGCATCTTTGTCACATGAGACATTTTAAATTCAAAGATCCGGACATGAAGTTGAGGTACTTTTTGTGAAGTAATCCTTCCATCGTTGTGTAATTGTGACATTATTTTCTTCTTAATATTTGTTTTTAGTCCCGTGAATTATTTGAGTAAAAACATGATTTATTTATTTATTTTAATTTAAAACACAAAACAATTTCACATATTGTATGAAAACAAAACATACAATGAAAGGTAGCAGAAAGAAGAAGAATCTTATTATACCTGCCCCTTTTTTAAAACAATCAATTGAAAAATCAATTCAAACAATAATCATCTATAAATAACAGAACAAAATTAATAACTCATCCCAATTTTCAATTTCTAGTACATTTCACATTTAACTAATTTATATGTGTTTTTTCAACAATTTAGTTTTGATCATTCTCTTAAACATAAACATTGTGCTGAGCCCTCTTCTGTTTACTCTGCTCACATATGATTGTACAGCCACACATCCAGGCTGTCATATTGTTAAGTTTGCAGATGATACAGCTGTGGTGGGATGCATCACAGATAATGATGAATCCAGCTACAGACAGGAGGTGGAACATCTGGAGAGCTGGTGCAAAGAGAATAATCTTCACATGAATGTGAAGAAGACAAAGGAGATGATTGTGGACTTCAGAAGGAACAAACACACCCACACCCCACTGAAAATAGGTGGATCTGCAGTGGAAGTGGTCTCCAGCTACAAATACCTGGGTGTACACATGAATGATAACCTCAGCTGGAGCAACAACACCACCAGCCTGATCAAGAAAGGTCATCAGAGACTCTACTTCCTCAGACGGCTGAGACGAGCCGGTCTGAGAAGCTCAGTCCTCACCTCGTTCTACAGGTGTGCAGTGGAGAGCGTCCTGTGCTCCAGCATCAACGTGTGGCATGGAGGCTGCACAGTTGCAGAGAGGAAAGCTCTACAAAGAGTGGTGAAGGCTGCACAGAAGTCTGTGGGAGTCAGTCTCCCCACCATCACAGACATTTACACCTCCAGATGCAGAAAAAGAGCCACCTGCATCATGAAAGACCTCACTCACCCAGCACACTCACTCTTTGCACCACTCCCCTCGGGACGGAGGTTGAGGAGCATCAAATGTAGAACCACTAGACTGAGGAACAGCTTCTACCCTGAGGCTGTCAGACTCATGAATAAATAAATAATAAGAATAAACACTGCAAAATGTCACATCATGCTGATGCTGATCTGTTTCTTGTTGCTGCGTTCATCTGTGACCATCTGCTCATGTTCGTGCTGCTGTTTATAATGATGTTTTTCTACTACATTAGGGCTTAGTGTATTACTAGCTGATGTCTCTCTTAGTTAATCCTAGATGTTATTATTGTTTTTCTCTTGCATTTGTTGTTGGATGTAACTGGGACCCTGTGTACATAATCTCGTTTTCAACACATGTACTACATGCGGTGCAAATGACAATAAATTCTCTCTGACTCTGACTCTGACTCTCTCTGAATTTGCTTTTTTTTTTTTACATCATTTTCCAAACCATTCCACAATCCAATTCCCTGTATTGAAGTAGATCGTCCCTTTTAATCTGGTTTTGTACTGTGGTTTTACAAAAATCTCTGTTCCCTTAAGATTGTAGCAACTTAGGGATTTAACTGCAGGCAGCTTTTTGTGGTCAGTGAGGCTTCAAAAGCGTGAGGGATCTTAAGAAGCATTTTGTTTTGAAGCTTTTTTCATGAATCACAACAGGTTACCAGCACCTTCTTCACCTGAGGTTTAAATTATGTGGATATGTTTTATAGACACTTGTGAACATGTTTATCCTTTACCTTCCTCCATATTTCCACCTGGACTTTCTCAGCCTGGGATAAGCCCTGAGGTTCGGAGGAAACTTGGAGAGGCAGCTGTCAGAGCAGCTAAAGCCGTGAGCTACGTTGGAGCAGGTGAAGACACGCAAAGATAAACTCCTCCCACCACAGTGACTTATTACACACACCCACTACAAATGTTGTGATCCATTCCTGCAGGTACTGTGGAGTTTGTAATGGACGCTCAGCACAACTTCTACTTCATGGAGATGAACACGAGGCTGCAGGTGGAGCATCCCGTCACCGAGATGATCACTGGAACCGACCTGGTGGAGTGGCAGCTCAGGGTGAGACGGAGAGCTGAAAACTCTCTGGAAACCATAACTTATACTAAAAGTTTAGTTTATTTTGTAATAAAAATCTCTTCCAGGTGGCAGCAGGGGAGCCCCTGCCCTGCCCCTCCTCCAGGACGACATAACCCTGAGGGGCCACTCGTTTGAGGCTCGTATCTACGCTGAGGACCCAAACAACGACTTCCTTCCGGGAGCGGGGCCTCTGCTGCATCTGTCCACGCCTTCAGCAGACCAACACACACGCATAGAGACCGGGGTCAGAGAAGGTACGTGTACCCCCATTTGAGAAACAGTGCCTAACAGAGCAGACAAAAACATTAAACTCCAGCTCTTTTTTTTTTCAACCACCTCATTTAGCAGACAACAGTCCAGTGTTAGTGTTAATGTTTTTGTCTGCTCTGTTAGGCCACTAAGCCTAAAATGTCTCAGAAATATGTTTAACATTAAACGATAAAACTTAATTATCCCCTATACTGCCTACTCCTCCACAAACGACAAATGCTCATTTTGGTATGTATTTGTGTGAGACCCGTTTTGTCTTTGAGTATCAAATATTTTTAAGTTTAGTATTCCACTGTATCTCAAATGGGGGTACACGTACCCCTTGGGGTACTTGGAAACCTTGTGTAAAGTAATTTACATTTTTGACATATTAACACTTATGTTTAAACCCTCTAAAATGCAGAAAGAACCCCGATGGACATCCCCTCAAGCACTCAATCTCAAATCTTGGGATGCAATGGTAGCAGGAGTCCCTCTGAGTCTCTTTCTAATGATCAAAGGTATTTAATTTAAATATGATCAAAATTAGAGATGTAACAATTCATCTAACTCACGATGCGATGTGTACCAATTTTGCTGTTGCATGCTTTAAACAGATCAGTCAGACCTGGCCAAGACAGTCCCTTTCTCAGAGGCGGCGTTGGAGGTCGAGGTCTTCCTCTCGTGGACAAAGGTAAATTGTGATCAAAAGTATAATATTGACAGTATAAATGCAGCACGTTGCTTAGTCTGAACAACTTTTACTGACTTCAGCAAATGTCACATGTTCATTTTTCTTTTTTCGCCCCAGTTAAGCTAAAAATTGTGGTGCAAAATTATCATTCCCACTGCTTAAAATTATACCACCATTTACAATAGCTGCTGTAGAAATGTTCTTCTTTTGTGTTTATTTTTTAAACAGATCAGTCAGCCTTGGCCAAGACAGGCAGTCCCTTTCCTGGGTATGAGACGCGTCCTGGCTACAGGTTCACCAAAGACACCCGTGGGGTCCTCGAGCAAGTGTACCCAGGCTGAGTGCCCACATCCTGGCTACAGGTTCACCAAAGACACCCTGGGGGTCCAGTAGCAGCTGTACCCAGGCTGAGTGCCCACATCTTCTTTATCTTTTTGATTTTACAGGAAATCTGTATATAAATATTTAAAATTGATTTAAGTGCTTTAAAAGCAGAAATGGACAAGAATTCCTTTCAGTGTTGCCCAATGTTTGGGCCATTTTTTTAAATTATTATTGTCTAAGACAATAAAGCAGTTTTCTAAATTTCTGGTCTCTGTTGGATTCTTCCTAGCTGACTGTGTTGTAAACATGTAATGTAGATTAAATTATTTTTCAGACATTTTTGTGATTGCTATGTTCATAGTGAAAATAGACAAGTCCAATTAGGGTGGCACTGTTATCACATCAGCACCTCAATACTTGAAACAGTGATCAAAATGTATTTTTGTGTCAAACTGTTAAAATGCAGGACTTAATATGTTGAGAAATCTGACGTGGAAATGGCGTTGCTACCTCAACGTTGATTAGATTTGCAAAATCTAAACCAAAATCAATATTGAATAAACGTTGGCAAATTCACCTATGTTGAGAAATCTGACGTTGAAATGATGTTGCTACTTCAACGTTGAGAATCTGACGTAGAAATGATGTTGCTACTTCAACGTTGATTAGATTTGCAAAATCAACACAAAATTCAACGGTTATCCAACACGACCGTCAGATGTTGATTCAACGGTGACTAGACGTCAAAATGCCAGCTGGGTGGTGAATTCTAAAAAGTGCAAGAAAAAACAAAAAGTGCAAGAAAAAAACAATAAAGTATAGTATAATAGTAAAATAAATAGTATAATAAATAAAGTCCAGTTGTTTTTGTCTTGAACTTTTTTAAATTTGTCATTATAGACACGTTTTCCTATTACATGATACAACAGCCAACAGCATGCCATACAATTACTACTATGGGGCCAGGAACTGCAGTTTTCGTTTTTTCCAGTCAGAATGAATGGAAACGGTCATATTTCAGTCAAAAAGTGGTTTATAAATATGGGAAAAAATCTATAAATATGTCACTTCGGCCTATAAGTTGCAAGGCATGTAAATTATGCAACAACAAAAAAACTGCGACTTACAGGATGAAAAATACAGTAGTTATTATTTTTCTCCCTCTGGAATTGTGCATGTACTGTATTCAGTGTTGAATTATTTTAACTAAACTGTTCTGTTTTCAATTTTTTTCTCTTGGGTTAGATTTAAATAACAAATATGTCAGTGCTTTTATTGAGGCAAGAAGCAAGTTATATTATCCAGTAATATAAAACATGTACTACTAAAGTTTAGGAAGAAAATGACTGTAATCTCATCACTTTACAATTACCAATACGGTAGTTGCTCTAAACTGAAGTACAAGAGGTTGCCGCTACGGTTGCAGCTCAGTGTCGTGATGGTATTAAAAAATATTGTGATGTATTAAATTTAACTTAAGAATTTCTGTATATACCCCGTGAGAGCATAACTTGTTGGTTTCTTTTTAAAGGGAACCACTATTACTTTTAACACTAGACTTTAATTGATAAACTTTTATTTTTTAACCCGAAAATAATGACTGTAAAAATACTGTAGGGTGTTTAGTAAATTTTTAACATATATTTTAACATGGACAGAGCCATTTTATTTACACGCAAAGCGTACTGTGTAAATGACACACGTAGGTCTTATAAGGCCCTCTCACAATTGAACATTTTAGACAACTTATGCCAACTTTTTTTTTTTTTTTAAGACTTGTCTGGCTTTGTGGAGTGTTTAATGTTCCTTGAGGACCTGTCACAGCTAATGCTCACCTTTTTGCTTCATCTTAATTATTTTGCATTGCTGAATAATCTTATGATTTTATGTTTTTAGGTCCTCAATATGGCAGCGCTTCAGCACAAGGATCTGTCAACGCCCAGTGAGTATACATTAAATTAATTATTGTTGGCCATCCAGTAATCATCCAGTAATGGTTAACTTGCAGTCAACTGTATCACGGATTCTAAAAAAGCTAAGTCTGGCCCAGTGCCCACTGTCTGATGGATTTTTCAAGGAGACAAAAACAGGCATGCGCTGACCAGCAACAGAGCAATGTATTGCTGAACAGTATTTTAGTACACTGTAAACCCTAATAATTTCACAGAACTCAAAAGTTTTTTTGTAACAGATTACATAATAAAAATTGAGTGATGTTTTTAATTTTTTTTAAGTTTATACAAATTAAAAATTGCATGTGCAGTTGTCTTAAATTATCTCAACATTAACTTATAAATCTTGATATTTCTCAACTTATAATTAGGGAGTACTTCACATAAAATTTTCAAAATTTTCAGCTCATATATACTTGAAATACACTCAAATTTTTTATTATTTTCAACACAAATACGGCTTGAAATAAACTTAAAATTTTCTATATTACTCAGCTCATAATCTGGGGAATATTCACTCAAAATTGACCCAATAATGAAATACTCACAATTTTAACAAATTATTTTATTGAATATATATACGTATATATACATATATTCCAAACAAAGTGCTTGTCATAAATTAAAACAAACTAAAAAGGAAATGACTCCAGCACCTTAAGAGAAAAACTCAAAGGATTAAAACTCTAGCTTATAAATACAGTATAATCCATCCTCAACAACAAAAATTACAATGTGTTGCCATTTAACACTGTTTAAAAACATTTTGGCACTTATTGAAAACTAAAAAAACAAACATTAAAATAAAGTACTGTAGTTGTTTGTGCCTTACTTCAACTGGCAACATCAGGTACTGCATCAAGGTAGGCATTAGGCAACAGAACCTTAAACGTGTATAGCGCATGAATTGAACAGTCGTTTCCCACAAGTTATTTTAGTGCATAAACTTTGAGCAATACGCCAATGTGGTTATATTTATCTATTAACAAGTATAAGTATAATCCATCCTCAACAACATTTACAATGTGCTGCCATTTAACAGTTTAAAAACATTTAGGCACTTAAGGAAACCTAAAAAAACAACAACATTAAAATAAAGTACTGTAGTTGTTTCAACTGTGCCTTACTTCAACTGGCAACATCACGTGCTGCATCAAGGTAGGCATTAACATAACCTTAAATCCACTGACATTATCTTTGAACTTTGCATAAAATGATTAAACTATGTTCATTTTTGCAAACAAAATGATAAATTAATGAAAATTCCTTTCAAAGTGAGTTTAAAATTAAAAACCGTGTTTCTTCACGGGACGTCCGACTACACGCGAATGCAACATCTGTGACGTAGGAGAAGGAACCTTCAGTCTGCGTGCTAGGATAACTCATAACATATTCTCTGCCAGATCGCCTTTTTTTTGTATAACTTGAAAAATGCTGGTACGTTGTGTTGCATTTGGGTGTTCTAATATCATCAGTGAACAAGTGAGCCTTTTCACTTTCCCAAAAGATGTAAGACCTTCGTCAAAAATGGAATAAATAAGCTGCCTCCCCTCGGACTGAGCTCCCTGCTTCCTGAAAAGGTAAGACTCAATTAAATACAGGTATAGACCTAAATTAGAACCTGCCGTTTCTGCTCATCTAACTTCCTGCTTCCCAAACTGAAGACAAATTGCTCAAATCTTCACTTATCGCTAAATTAGCTGTTTTATTTCTGGTCCGCCATGGATATGTAAAAGGAGCGTTCTGAAGACTTTCTCCTTCCTACATCACAGATTTGCATTTGCATGTAGTCAGATGTCCCGTGAAGAAACCCGGTTTTTAATTTTTAAACTCACTTTGAAATTAATTTTCATTAATTTATCATTTTGTTTGCAAAAACGAATATATTTGAATGATACAAGATATATATCTTGTAACATTTTATGCAAAGTAGAAAGATGATGTCACATACACTTTAAAGGTCCACTGACATCATCTTTGAACTTTGCATAAAATGTCACAACATATATATCTGGTATCATTCAACTATGTTTTTTGCAAACAAAATGATAAATTAATGAAAATTCCTTTCAACGTGAGTTTAAAATTAAAAACCGTGTTTCTTCACGGGACGTCCGACTACACGCGAATGCAACATCTGTGACGTAGGAGAAAGAACGTTTTTAGAACGCCCCTTTTAAATATTCATGGCGGACAAGAAATAATATTCATGGCGGACAAGAAATAAAACAACAAAATTATCAATCTAAGTGAAGATTTGAGCTATTTGTATTTAGTTTTGGAAGCAGGAAGTTAGATGAACAAGAAACAGCAGGTTCTAATTTAGATCTGCACCTGTATTTATTTGAGTCTTACCTTTTCAGGAAGTGAGGGAGCTCTGAGGGGGGAATCAGCTTTATTTATTCCATACTTGATAATGGTTTACATCTTTTGGGAAAGTGAAAAGGCTCACTTGTTCACTGATGATATTAGAACACCCAAATGCAACACAACGTACTGGCATTTTTCAAGTTATACAAAAAAAAGGGCGATCTGGCAGAGAATACGTTATGAGTTATCCTAGCAGACGCAGACTGAAGGTTCTTTCTCCTACGTCACAGAAGTTGCATTCGTGTGTAGTCGGATGTCCCATGAAGAAACACGGTTTTTAATTTTAAACTCACTTTGAAAGGAATTTTCATTAATTTATCATTTTGTTTGCAAAAACGAACATAGTTGAATAATACAAGATTTATATGTTGTGACATTTTATGCAAAGTTCAAAGATGATGTCAGTGGATCGTTAAACGTGTACATATATGTCAGGATGGCACCAGGATGGCACCATCTAGTGGGTATCCTTTGTTCTGTTCTCCTTTGTTTTCTGTCAGCCAGCTCTAGATATTTGTTTTTAGTTTTATTTAGTTTCCCTTGTACCAGTTTTCCTAGCTTCATGGTTAGCCTTATTCCCTAGATCCTGCCCCAGTATTTATTAATGTTTAGGTTTGGTAATTCCCCTGGTCTCCTTGTTTATCAGTTCTTACTTCTTGTATTTAGTTTCTACATCTCCAGTCCTTTACTTCTAGTTTAAGTCTCCTTGTTTATTTACTCTTAGTTTAACCTTTTATTAGTTTCCCTTCTGGTCTCAATGTTTGATCACTCTTGGTTTGACCTCCAGTTTAGTCTCCTTTTATTTAAACCTTTATTTATTTAGTATACCAGTCCTGCTCTGTGTCTTTAGTTAGTTAATTGTTCCCAGGTGTTTTGTGATTGCGTCCTGTCTTGTCTCTGTGTATAAATAGCCTGTCTGTCAGTTAGTTCCTTGTGGTGTCCTCGTTGGGTCTCCCCTGATGTCTCCTGTGTTGATCATGTCTCCTAAGAGTGAGTTTGCTGCCCTGTCAGCTTTTTGATTTATTATCATTAAATATCTATTTTTGTATTCCTGCCTCCTGTGTACTCTTGTCTGCACCACTGGGTTCAAGCCTGCCTGTAAACCCTGACAGTAGGACACCACCATAAAACATGAACCTAGCAGACAAGTATTGTTTTTCCAGACTCCCTTTTGAGGATTATTCAAGGCTCTGTATTGTTTTTCCAGACTCCCTTTTGAGGATTATTCAAGGCTCTGTGATACAGTCCAGAGATATTTGAACTCAGGCTCTTCCTGTGATCTGTTGGAGAGGTGGGAGGCCACCACAGCCATGTTTCAGGAATATGTTGTGCTCTGTGGGTCAGTAAGCTAGCCACGTGGATTGCAACAAGTTCTTACTGAAGCCTACCTTCCAAGAGGGTCTCTCGAACTAGTCCCTGAGTCTGGGTATTACCTGTGACTGCGGGGATCAGCTCCGACTTAAGGCTTATTGATGAGAGAATTCAACTGGACGGTTCACCGCCTTCATCTAATAGTCTCTGCCCTGTTCTCACTTTACTCATCTTTCCACCTTAGCCGCCGGGGACTGGAGAGGTTGGAGTAAAGAACTATTATTAAACGGCGGCTTCTCTCCGGTGAGCTTTGTAATTGTTAAAAGGTCCAGTACATTTCAGGATCCAGAAGATTGGACCCTAGGGCGATGTTTTATTTACTCACTGTGCTAATGTTTAACCTTTTAAAACCTCCCATTATTGATGTTATTCTTTTGAACCAAGCTTTTAGGAATCCAGAACAAAAAGTATTAAACTGAGACAAGAGTTTTACGTTTTGCTCTGCTCTTTAATTTGAGTAAATTTGCATAGGAACAGCGTTATAACATAGCGATACAAAATATAAACTTGAGTACATGAAAGTATTTAGATATAAGGAACAATAAACTGGATAGGCTCTTGATCTTGATGAGGGATATTCTTCTTAGGAAGGGGATTCTTGGCTAGTTGTCCCCCCTCAGGTCCCTTTGGGGTGGACAAGTGGTTTTCCTTCTTCTTTGTCTTCTTGGTCTTCTTTGTCTTCTTTTTGGATCTACCCAGCCCTCGCTATCCTCGATCTAAATCCTCATCCAGTAATAGTATTTGTCCTTAAACTCAAGCAACCACCTGCAGCTTCAAGCGAGTAGATAAGAGAAGCTAATTGGTTTTTTATCAGCTATTTTATCTGCTGTTAATCTAATTTGAATTAAGTTCTCGGATAAGGCAGGATTAGAGAAGCGTCTCATTGCATAACTTTTGTTCAGGAACTCTGGAGTTCCATAAGTAAATGCTAAGAGCAATCTCCTCACCTTCGTAGGTAAGGCTCGCTTCTGCGTGCCCCCAGCTGGTCAGAGCAGAGGGATCAGGTGTTCAGATCCGGGCTGAGTTCTGGAGGGAAATGCTCTCTCAATCCCTTCGGCCGAAGAGAAAGAGTCGGGATCTCCCCCACGGATCACTGGCACCCTCTAGGATCAGCCGGGCAGCTCGTCTGTCGCCTTCTTCCCGAGGTCAGTCGTCAGCATCTGGATACTTCGACTTCAGGGTGAACATCAGCCCTCAACAGCCAAATTCAGGACTTTTTATACACTTCAGTCCACCCTCTCTACTGGAGGGGGGGAGAAACCTTGTTCTCATTGGTCGCTTTCAGTGCGTGTTCAGGCAGGACTGATGAAGTCCTGGCTGTGAGTTATCTCTCTTTGTTATTTCCTTATTTGGTAATAAAACCTTTCTGCTCGAAGCTTCTGGCGTGTTGCTAAGCAAAGGACGAACACTTAACCACAGATTGTTTACACACTTGTTCCAGTTCCTCATTTGAAAGTCACATCAGATTCATCATACATTTGTTAGACTCATAGTACATTTAAACACATGATTCAATTGTTAAAAAAGGATCATTACAAAACAAGTTTAACAACCCATTATTCATTGTATGTTTATCAAAGGATCACATGATTATATTTTTTATTCAAAGTAGAAACCATCTCTTCTTTCTCATTGTCCTTTCTCCGCTTCTCTGCTGTTATGACATGCTCTGTGTTTGCCCCTTTTTCTGATGTTAGCAATAAACCCTCCGTTCCCATGGGACATATCTAAGTTTCCATGGGATCTTTATCTGAGATAAACATAAATCAACCTTAGTTATATACTAATTTTACTTTTATTGCAGCCAGCTTCTGGCCAGGTACCTCTTTATGATCCCATAAAAAGTGGTTGTCTGGACAACACTTCATTCAACTGAAACTTGGTTCATGTGAATCTAGGCCTATTCAGCTTCTCATAAGGGCTGGATCCAATTATTAAAATCAAGGTTGATTGACACCCCCTGCTTGGATTCAGTCCTTGCTCATTTACACCTTATTTACGACCTCCCAGCCAGTCCTCATCGTGTTCCTCAACGTCTACATGCAAGATGTCTTCTTCTTCTTCATCGTAGTCCAATTCGCTCATACCATCCTGATCCGGTACGTGTTCGTTCTTTATGGTCGACTCGTTTTGTCCTGTCATGTTTTCATCTGTCTTGACCCAGGATTCCAGCACGACCATCTCCTCGAGCTCCAGCGGACTACTCTGTGGGCTCGTGCTCGGCTGCTGTGGGATTATGGCCATTGGATCATTTCTTTCACAGGCCCAGGGGATGTTACTTGGTTCTCAACCCCAGGACTCGTGACAGCGGTGTTGATCTGGGTTGAGTCGGCCTCAATGTGACGCAATCCCACGTCTTCGATGCCTTTTTCCTTTGGCTGCAACAAGTCTGACGTACCTTGCTCTTTCTTTGGGTTTATTAACGCTTTAATGGCCATGGACAACTGTTCTGCTTGGATCACAGTGGTAAGGCTTTTGTCAGTAGTTATTGGGCCAAAGGGGATGAATTCGACAGGTCCATCTGCTCGGGGCTGATCAATCCTATCTAGGCTGCCAGGACTTTGTTGTTCTTCTCCCGTAGATGCAAGGCTGTCTAAGATACTGTCCAATGTATCTAATCCGTACAGTTCTGGGCATTCTAGAGTGAGGATGGGTGGTTCTGGGGTGTCAGATTGCTCGTCCATTGGTTCAGTCTCACTGCTCGCTGGGGTCTTGCGCTGGGTTTCCATTAGCAGGAATGGGGCCCAAAGCATAACGAGTGGATTAGTCTCTTGGGCACCAATCGGTGCAGACATCACCAGGGGCAATCGGTCCAAAGGGTTTGCTGTTATTTCGATGTATGGCCCATATACTAAAGCCAGTCCAGTATATAGATATGTGGCCAAGAACCTAGTTCTGTTCTCGAGATGCTCCCACACCTTGGCCACCACCGGGTAATATGAGGATCGTGGTGGAATGGTTCCAACCAGCATGTGGGGTTCAGAATTTAAGGCAGAGCTCCAGATGACTTTGCAGGTTCTTTCAGTTTCTGCGCACGCCTCTGCGGGCACTTGGGGCAGGCTATACGGATCGTCTATTACTAGGATTCCGTTCACCACTGTCTTATTCATTGCCCTCAAATGACATGGTTGGCACCACCAGGATGACCCCACTGCCCAGAGATATTTGGTCTCTTTCAACTCATGATGGCAGAAACAGCAAGGCATCTCAGGTTCCTGCGAGAGCAAGCAGATGTGTCACAGAATTTTGCTCTTTACAAAAAGCTATCAAAAACAAAAATTTAAAAGGTAATAAAATCAAAAGTTCAAAGGAATGTAGGACTGGTGAGTTTGGTAAAGATGGAATAAAAAGCCATTCCGGCAGACCCAACTCTACACAGGTTTTACGGGTCCCCTTTAGTGCATGATCTATTTTAAAAAAAAATTCTTACTCAATTAATAAAACTAAACTACCAAAACTCACTCAGTCAAATCTATGAAAAATTAAGAACTCTATTAACGGTGTCATACCTTCGTCCGAGGTTCTCAATCCTAACCAACAACCATCTGAGAGAACCTCGTCGGTTGATGTCACCTAGGTTATCTGAGTAACTATGTAAGAGTGACTAAGTAGTCATTCTAATAGTAGTAAGTAATGATTACTGTTAACATTTACATATGTAATACATAAAGTCAATAATTAAATTTAACTAAAAGCGTTGCTAGGGTATTGGGTTTAAGCGTTGTTGGTTATACTGATTATATTGTTGTATCTTCTAGGAATCACAGGTTACGATCTATGGATGGCCTACGATCTTCATTTGCCTCTGGTGCATCAGGGAGTTCTCTAGACCTAGGTTTGAAAACGGCTTCGTATGACATCATCCAGATTATTATGGGTACCGTGGTGCAGAATCCACTCCAATACAGCACGGAACAGATTCCCCACATTAGACCCCATCCAATTAATACGGACAATATAAGCAGCCAACGTTTTCTTCCTACTGATTGTAAAGACATTGTCAGATAAAGCAAATGTGCCACCACGGTTATTGCTATAATTCCTTCCAGTATGGTGGTCACTAGTCTACCTACTGTACTACCGCAGTGTGAGTTTGGTATAGGTATCAGAGTTAGGGTGGTTAAACATTCCAAAGCCACTACCAGCGAGTCGACGAGCAGCCAGATTGCAATTACCATCTTCTGTCGGGAAGATGTTTGGACCCTTCCCAACAGATAGACAACAAACAGGTGCGGCATAATCTCAGCTCTTTTGAGTATCATGTGTGTCACAATCATCTTGCCATGGGCTTGCATAGCTGTTGGGAATCGCATTATCTTCTTCTTGCTCCAGTCTCCGGTATGGCAATACAACATCCAGGCTATTAGTACCAAAAAGTATTCTATCGTGCCCCCATTAAAGTATGTGGGACATTGCGGCCAGACCTTGGTTGGGGAAACGGTGGTGGTACCGGGCCATGCTTCAGAGGTATTAATTTCTGTTGGGTTTATGGTCGTCTGGTCACTCGTGGTCTGCATGTCGTTAGATTGTTATCTGCCTAAATCGGTAGTATGTTACGCGGGTCCTTCTTGTAATCTTGCAGTAAAACTGTACGATTTGTCTTTCCCACTCCTCTAACTGTTCTCTTTCCTGAGATGTTATTCCAG
Organism: Garcialebias charrua; assembly: GCA_038048925.1. Lineage (NCBI taxonomy): Eukaryota > Metazoa > Chordata > Actinopteri > Cyprinodontiformes > Rivulidae > Garcialebias > Garcialebias charrua. Next base: position 31,982 of record JBBPBX010034839.1, read on the forward strand.
TCTTCCAATCACAGTACCCTGGTAACGCTATGCTAGACGTTTCAGAATGTCCGTAATCCCTATATGTGGCACTAATATATCTTTTTTGTCCGTCCCTTACTATAGCTTTAATAAGACACCTCTCTCCGCAAGGAGTTCCTTTAATTTCCTGAATTCTCTGATCCTCATAAACTAGTTCTTCGCAGTGGCAAAGGATGATCTTGTTGTCTTCTGTTGTTGCAACGATCTTCTCTTGGTTCGTAAAAGTGATTGCCAAATAGTAAACTATAATTACCGTGGTTAGGCTTTGAAGTTGCTTCTGCATTCCGTTCTTATTCGACTTCTCTCTTAGTTGGCTGCTTTATCTTATAAGTCTTCTTGAGCTTTGATCCCTGCTGCTCCGGGGCTGAAGAGTGACT
>JBBPBX010034840.1:0-12614 GCA_038048925.1 Garcialebias charrua
TATCGGCAGGTTGGTTCCGATACCCGATACTTACATTCTGCTGGCATCAGATACCGATACCGATACTGGATCAGATCTGCCCCATCCCTAGTCCAGAGTCCCAATCCGAGTGGGTGATATGTTCACCTTCCGGATAAGCTCGCAAACAGCTGATTTCTCGAGGTCACCGCACAGACCAGACATCGGGTGCTCCAGGCATTAAGTCCTGCTGAAGTCTCCCTCGTTTGCGATAGGCCAGTGCTCCACAAAACACCAAAAAGCAAAGCGCTGCCATCATAATCCAATATAATCCAGATTCTTCACCTCCTCCACAGAGCACAGCACAGAGAGCGAGACGCACACCATCCAACAGGAATCCATGGCGTATCCTCTTCGTCACTCTGTGAGGATGGACCAGCTCCCCCCGTGCCTTGCCTTCTGTTGAAATCTTGTTCGTAGAATCGAATGTCCATACCTCCAATCCATCTTAATTTGCGTCCGATGTGCTTTTCTGAGGAGCTGCAGGCAGTAGCGGGGGGGGGGGGACTGAAGCGACTGCCTCCGTCAAGAGCCAGGACAGAACATTAGCGTGTTTGTCTTGGTTTTCCTCCCATAGTTATAAAACCTGGACCGACCCTTTGGTCCATGTCTGCTTCCTGTCCCTCTCAAACGTCAGCTGCTGAGCTTGGTTCTGGTTCTGCTGGAAGTTTCTTGCTGTTGTTGCCAACGTCCTGCTCAGGATGGAGGATCGTGATGAAAGAAACGTTTTACACGATCGACCAGCTTCCTCAGATAAATGTTTTCCATTAATTGATCTTTCGTAACGTACACATGGTTTTATTGAGTTTTAAATGAACTGACTGTGTGTGGGTTTGATTCTGACTTGAAGGGACCTGCTGTTGTTTAGCCCTGAGCTGGTGAAGATTAAAGACAAGCTGCCGCTGGCTGTGGTAAGAGGCAACACCGTCATCGAGGTGAACGGCAAGAGGATGAGAGGCAGGCAGTACCCCTGGGGGGGCGGGGTCACAGAAGGTACAGATGTTCAAATAAATTTAAATAAGTTGGCTAAAAGTACAGATTTAATTAAAAAGTCATTGGAAATTTTAAAATATAGTTTTAGGCCATACAATGGTCTAAACGTTTCCAGGTTCTACAAGAATTCAGATCTGACCTTCAAGCACTGGTTCATAACACAATGTAAAGGTGGAAAGACATCAGCAATGAACTAAACAAGTAACTGTTGCAACCCGTCAGTCTGGGCAGGGTTACAGATCATTTATAAATCAAATGAAGTCTATTCTTCTGGGGGAGCGGTGGTGCAGAGGTTAGAGAAGGTGGGCCTGTGATCGGAAGGTTGCACGTTTAATTCCCTGGACCGACAACATCAAAATGTTGGTGAGAAAGGTGAAGCACCCACACCTGCCTCCACCTTGATTTGACCCACTCCGGTCCATCGAGCAAGGCACTTAACCCCCCACCATCTGCTCCCAGCTCTCTGCTCCACACAGAGGGCTAGGTATCTGTGGTTGCGGCAAGACGGACATCCAGCATAAAAACAATCGCCGAGTCTTTGTGTGAGTTTGTTCACTGTGGTGAACACTGAAGAAGAGAGCAGCCGAAAGAAGAAGAAGAAGAATATTTTTAAAGAAACTTTATTTACATAATAATTTAACACAACAGTGTTAAAAATATGATCAGGACAAGCTTAAAATAAAATATTTACATGAGGAGCTTGTTGTATTGTAGTTCTCCCTGATCAGAAATGGTGCATAAAACCTTATTAAATCCCCACAGTTTCACAAAACTCTCCATGTGTCCAGTGTCTCTGTGGAAGCAAAACTCCAACGCCAGTCTGGCCTTGATGTTGCACTTCCACAGAGCCACGGCATCAAGTTGGGGTCTAACCTGCAGTCTGTCTCTGCGAGACAAGTAAACAGCTACCAGAAAGTTTAACATTTGGGATTTAAAGGAGCTGTGTGTAACTTTTCTAACAATATATTTTTAACATATTTCTTCACTCTGTCACTACCTCCTGACATACTGATTTTAGACAAAGTAATCTCTGAAAAAAACTATTGTCCCCTTGCTTCTCTAAAAGCATTTCTAAAAAGCCACAGTGACCCACCGTTAACCAGCCAATAAAAACAGAGCTTGAATTTGAATTTCAGCAGGGCAAGGGTAACAGAGCCATATATGGCTCTGAGGGGGAGGGACCAGAAACGTGTCTCTGTTCAAAATTTTCCTAAGTTCCAGTGTGTTCCAGAAATTACATAGTGAACCTTTAAACTTTGTGGCTTTGCTGTAACGTACTCCATTAATAAAAACAGATTTGGTGAAAACGGTGTCAAAGAGGCTAAAGATCGTCGTCATTAGATTAAACAGATCAATCAGTCGAGCACAATCTGTAAAAACATGAAAAACCTCTCAGACAGACTGCAAAAAGGACACTCGTTTAAAACCTCAGGATTGATGACAGACAAAAATGAGTTTGTTGCAATGGCACCGTGAAGGATCCTCCATTGAAGATCGCCAGTCCGTTTCTTTGTTGGAGGTTTGTAAAGAGTCCTCCACTGGGGCCTCTGATTTCCGAGTCTGTTGTCCCACTCGCTGACAGCTCTGTTGCGCAGAGTTCTCTTGTTCAGGATCTTAACATACAGTAAGTCTTATAAAGTTCTTTTTGACCAGTTCTGCACAAGTCCATCTTTGGGTCTATATTGTTTAGCAGAGGACCACTGTCTTTCGCAAAGTTAGGATCTAGATTAATGTCCGGGAAAGGGTCCATTGGGTCAGGCGGGCAATTCCCTGTGAACCACTGTTGTAGCAGACACTTCTCTCCAGCTGTCATCTTCACATTCACCAAGTTCAGGAAGTGCTGCACCAGTCTGACAGACCGGAAACCAAGAAACGAAGCCACCTCTGCAACGTTGGAGAAAACTGGTCCGGCCGTCTCCACCAAGTGCCTCAGGGTCACCATCCCAGAATCGCACAGTGCCTTTGACAGTCCTGGCACTGTGCTATCACAAACGTCCATTCTCGCTTCACATACTAGTGGTTCCTCTAAGAGCCATTGCAGAGAATTACCGTATTTTCTGGAATATAGGTTGCACCTGAATATAGGTCGCATTGTCCAAATATTGCCAAAGAATTGGAAAAATCCCTATACTGTATAGGTCGCACCTGAATATAGGTCACACCTACATCAAAATGTGGACCGTGTTTAGCTCTGCTGAAATTGTCTCTTCCACAGGAGCGTACATCAAGGCTTTTAAGAAGATTAACACTTAAAAACAATTATTTGTTTGATAAATATTATAGCAACTATGTGTCTGAGCTGAACTTTTCTTTAATAAATGAATAAATTTAGCAGGATAAACACCTAAAAATATATATTTGTTAGCTGACATTATTGTAAGAGTGTGTCTCAGTTTAATTTTTGTTAATAAATGATTACAAATCAGCTTATTTTATAAAAAGCCATAAATAGGTCGCACCTGAATATAGGTCGCAGGGCATGCAAAAATGATAAAAAGCCGCAACCTATATTCCGGAAAATACGGTATATGTTTTTGATCTGTTTGGTTTAAAACAGGAAAACACTTGACGACCCTGACGACGTCTGTAGTGAATCTGTGTTGTATTAAAAAACTGAACTGTTCTACTTGTATCTTTTATATTTCAGTTTTTGAACCTTTGTCTCATTTTCATGTTTTTGTGTTTACGTGGGTTGATACCGTTGGTGCGTGGTAGCTCAGTGGTTTGTCTTGTAATCCTGAGGCTGCAGGTTTGAGCCCAGGTCACATCAGGAAAAAAAACATCAGACAGAAAACAATTTGCTGAATCTTTCATGGCAGTGGTCTGGACCTGTTTCTGTTTTGGATCCCACACTCTGAGTCTTCATCGTAATCAAACCAGTAAAGAGACACAAACCTTCAGCGGTAAAGTTCAGAGCGTGTTTATGGGGTTGTGATCCGAGGACGGGTGTTTGTGGGCGCCACCGCAGCTAATGCACTGATTAATGTTCAGCTGCATGCTGTGATTCATGGAAATATGACTAAATGGGTGACTGAGTGTGAAAGGACTCTGATGCTCATGAGCACGTCACACACACACACAGAAGATGATGCTGAATGACTGTGTGATCTAGTTAGTGATAAGTGTTCAAGGATCACCGGCTCAAAATGAAATTAGATCATTTCTAACCGGCTGGTTGGACTATTGTACAGTATTATTATTATTTTCTTTTTTTTTTGAAACATTGACGTTTCCAGGAAGCTGACGTTTTGGAGAAGCGACAACAAAACGCTTTATCACGTCTCTCATCCTGGCAAAACAAAGAGGATGACAAACGTGTGCAGGGAGTTGTGTTTTTCCTGCTTCATGTCAAAGGATGAGACAAAAATATGACAATAAAATATTATCCTGTTTTAACGTCACATTTTAAGTCAATGACATTTTTTCATTACCAGATGGATTTTAAATCTCTTAAAACATCCCACTAACCTCCTACTACTGTTGCATTAAGCTATGTGTCTATATATTTGTTTTTATTTCCAGGAATGAAGGAAGAAACGTGCAGTTAGTGCAGAGCATGACTTAAAGATGTTCATCCGTTCAGTTTATGTAGATTTGGTGTGCAGGTGGAGGCGCAGTGGAGAGCATCCTGTGCTCCAGCATCAACGTGTGGCATGGAGGCTGCACAGCTGCAGAAAGAAAAGCTCTGCAGAGAGTGGTGAAGGCTGCACAGAAGATGTTGGAGTCAGTCTCCCCACCATCACAGACATCTACACCTCCAGATGCAGGAAGAGAGCCACGACAGGGTCCTGGAGAGCCCTCACATCCCACTGAGACTCATGCTGCAGGATACATCATGGATCTGGGAGCTGATGTCTCTTCCAGTTTTGTCTCAGGAGGACACCGAAGACATAATCAGTTGTATTTGTGATAACAGGTTTCCTGCTTTTTGGAATCGTCTGGTTCCTGGTTTATCAACATACAAAGATGGCTGCAGCTGATTTGGCCCTTGTCAGGCTGACTGCCTTGAAGGTTTGGTTTGTGCTAAGAGTACTCAAAATCAGCTGATTTACGAGCTAAACCATAAGATGGAAGCGATTTGTGTGAATCGCAGGCCAACTGCGGCTTCTGGGACTCGCCAGCATGTTGGAGACGACCTTGAAGACGGTTCATGGCATGGACCAGTGGAATGCCCCAAAATCTGCCCATTTTGGATCAAAAGTACCAGCAGGACTCAAGGCTGACAAGAAAAAACAGTCTGCCTGAAGAAAAGCAACAATTGGGGCTTATCTGAATCTGACTCCCCTGTTTGGCTTTGAAAGCAGGCTGACTATCAAATTGCTCCTGGGACATAGGTAAACTAAGGAAAATGCTTCATCTATTACAACTAGGGATGCACCGATCCACATTCCTCACTTCCGATCCGATACTTAAAAACTGGGTATCGACCAATACCAATACTTTTTCGATCCGATACTGTTCAGGTATGTGAATCTGTATAATGAAATTTTTGTACTGAGACTAAACATTTTAACATTGTGTGAGATGAACCCAATGAAGACACTCTTGAACCTTACAACAGGAAACTCACAAACTTTAACAGCACACAAGAGAAAGGTCTATACCACACACATGTCCTTCTCACTCATGGTGCAGCTGGAAAAAAAAAAAAAACAAAAAACGCTAAGCATGATGGGAAAGACAACACAGCCCACTCCTCTTAACCACTAAGAGAGTGGATTTTGTTGTCTTTCCCATAATGCTTAGCGTTTTTTTGTTTGTTTTCCAGCTGCACCTAAAGCTGGAAAACTAAAAAACCGCGAAGCATTATGGGAAAGATCAAAAAAGGCGTTCAATACAGAACAAATGGACTTTATTTGTAACAAACAAGACGTTTCGCTTCTCATCCGAGGAGCTTTTTCACCAGCATTATGGGAAAGACAACAAAATACACTCCCTTAGTGGTTAAGGGGAGTGGATTTTGTTGTCTTTCCCATAATGCATAGCATTTTTTTAGTTTTACAGCTGCACCTAAAGCTGGAAAACTAAAAAAACGCGAAGCATTATGGGAAAGACAACAAAATCCACTCCCTTAGTGGTTAAGGGGAGTGGATTTTGTTGTCTTTTCCATAATGCTTAGTGGTTTTTTAGTTTTCCAGCTGCACCTAAAGCTGGAAAACTAAAAAAACGCTAAGCATTATGAGTGGGCTGTGTTGTCTTTCCCATCATGCTTAGCATTTTTTTTTTTAGTTTTTCCAGCTGCACCATGAGTGAGAAGGACATGTGTGTGGTATAGACCTTTCTCATGTGTGCTGTTAAAGCTAGTGAGTTTCCTGTTGTAAGGCTCAGGAGTTTCTTCATTGGTTTTAACTCATATAATGTTAAGACGGCAGTCACAGAATGTGATGGAACACAAGTGCTCTAAAGTGAGACTAAACCCAGGTTGAGACGGTAACTCCTCCTTCCAAAATCTCCCTGAAAATGGGCGTGTCGAGAGACAAGGAAGGGTGGAGGTAGAGTTGTGCTTTTGTTCACGCCTCCACCTGCAACAACCTAAAACAAATTAAACCTCTAGCCAACAACATACACCAAGCAACAACAAAGAATAAACATGTAGATGTATTTATCCATTCCACCCATTCCATCCAAAACCAAAGGCCTAAAAAATGAAAATGAAAAGAAAAATAAAACCGCTTGTCAGGAGTGAAATGCAGCACTTCCATATAAGGTATGCACTTCTCATCTCTGCAGGGGATTGGCTCTGCTTGAACCACCTGTGTGACATCAGAGTGTACAAGACACATCAGAGTGAACAGTCCTGACCAATATGAAAATTAAGGTGCAATAACATCTGTTCAACCCAAAGGACTACCGTAAACACAGTTTTAGACCAAATATTGCCAAATATTGCCAATTTACACAGATATGCACAATTATGTGAAAATAAACACAGCCATAGTGCTAGATAATATTTTAAACACATTCTAGGGAGTTTATCAGCTAAAAAAAGTTAATTTTGGGTTTAGTCGCACTTTAAGCAGCTTGCGCCCCTCCATCTTTCTCTTTTTGCCCTTCACCTCGCTTAAACCTGAACTACCTCTTTGCGGGACTTCTCTGTGGCTTCATCGCTCAACCTGAGGTGAGCTCGCTCCCTGCACAAAGCGCACAGAGAATTATTCCTGCGTACTGCTGGACTAGCGAGAGCTAGTCCAGCACATTTGTCTTAACCCGAAGCCTTTTTCTCCTCTTTCTACAGGTCACGTCGCTCGACGGCGCTAACTACGCCACAAGAAAAAGCTACCTCACTACTTCCTAGTGGGCTAGCCAGCGAAAGCGACGCGACGGAGGAGACACTTGACAAGAAAAGGAAGAAGATTTTGGAAGGACTCGCTCGCTTCATCTCGGACATGCCTCCTGAGAAAGGAAAACGAAAAGCGAGACTTCCAAGGAAAACCAGCGGGACGGCGAGCCCAACCTCGCGCGCCTGTCCCAACAGCTGTGGCTTCTCCCTTGCAGTAAGGGACACCCACGAGGCCTGTCCAATCTGCCTGGGAATGTTTCACGCAAAAACAGCTCTGGAGATGCCCGATTTTTGCCCACACTGCACCCTTATGATGGATGCGGTGCTGCGGCACTGGGTTGACCTTGTCGCCAAAACAATGGGCGCTTCAGCGACGACAGCGGACGCGGACACCACGGAGCTCCTCACTCCCACGCCGGAGTTGGAGAGCATGGCCCTACACGACAGCACACGCGTCGAATGGGGCGACAGCCCTGATGTGCTGACCCCTATGGTGGACCTAATAGTCGAATTCAACACCCGTCATCTGATGAACGAGGACGAAATCTCAATTTCAGCCTCGGGTGAATTTTCGGCGGAGGAGGCGGACGTGGAACTGGAGGATCAGGGTGAGGATCTCTCCCAGACCCCGGTACCTGTGCTGCCAGAAACTGACCTCTCCATCCCTGCTCTGTTCGACTTGTGCCACAGAGCAGCGGACGCCCTGAACATCCCATGGCCGGAACCTCCGCCTCGCCAACAGGTTACGAGGCTGGCAGGAAGCTATTTCTACTTGAAGCAGCAGGCCACCACGAGGCAAAAGATGCCCATGTTCCCTGACTTCCTCACAGAACTAACTCGCACCTGGACTCAACCAAGAACCCTGATGCTTCTCCTTTCACAGTTCCTGGACGTGGACGGGATGGATGAAGTGGGAATAGCTAACGTGCCTCAGATCGAGGACACACTAGCGTCTCACCTAGCTCCTAAATCATCTGGAACAAAACCAACTCTTCCCAGCAAGGCTTGTCGAGCCTCGGCGTCTCTACTCGAGAAATGCTACAGGGCTCAGGGACTCGCGGCGCGCGCCATGAACGCGTCCGCGTTAATGCAGGCTTACCTGGCGGAAAAGCTGCAACAACTTCAAACAACATCGGACAAGCAGGCGGCTGCCAAATTGCTGGATGAGTCCTGCAGGGCAACAGACTTTGTGCTCCGTATGATGGGGACAGCTGCTGTCGCGCAGGGCAGAGGAATGGCAGAGGTGGTTATAGCTATCCGCCACCTCTGGATGACTCTGACGGATCTCCCAGAGGGACAAAAGGTGCCTTTTCTCCACCACTCGATTCAGCCGGAGGGTTTATTTGGTAAAACTGTGGAGCAAATCCAAACCAAGCTGGACCAAAGACGCAGGCAGGCAGAAGCTCTCCGGGTGGGCATCCCTCGGAGAAGCTTCGCCCCTCCAAGGGAGTCTGCTGGTAGCAGGTCTGCGCAACCTCGGCACCACTCGGCGATGCGTGCCCCACCGCAGAAGCGGCCAGCATACGAGGAAGAGCCAAGGCAAAGTCCTCCACAAGGCCCACCTCGTACAGAGCACGGATGGAGCAAAAACTGGTTTGTCCTCCGCCAGGCGTCCAAACACAGAGACTCCTCGGCGAACCGTGACAAAAAGCATAAACGTGCCTAATGAACCAGGTTCACGTTTCCATTTTACATGGTCACCCGCCCACGTGGTAACGGGTTCGATCCGTTCATGTCCAGACATTGCTTGTAAAACAGTACAAACAGCTGGTGTTCTTTCAGCATGCACAAATCAGGCCTTTTCTGTTGTGAGTGACATAAAATCATGTACGTCATTACACGTAAGCACGAATAAAATTCATGAAACAGTTCCTCTCTGTTTTATTGACTCTCAAAAGACAAAACAACAACAACACACAATCTTCAGCAAAACAGGTCCCTTTGACCTGCGTGCCGTCATAAAGGGAGAAGACCGTTTTTCCCTTCTCCCTCATGGCCCATGGGGTATTAGCATAAACAATAAACCCCTGCAGAACGCCTCTGATACATCTGCTGTGAGCAGACACAGAGGCGTCTACGAAACCCCCCCCCCACTCCTATCAGGAGGACAGGTGGGTAGGGTCACGTGCTTGAGCCCTCGTTTCATTGCGGACGATGGGCCAGCCAATACACAAACCACACGAACACGTGACATGTCCGCTCCTCAGAGAGGAAAGCTGACAGAGTCTGACGAAGGGGGGCTGCTTCAGACGCCCTCAGGCAGCCATGTAATTCACACCTCCACAACAGTGACTGTATTCAGTCTGCTGTTGTTGAAAACAGGTCAGAGCCGAATCAGATTTCTCCTCCTGTTTTTGGAGGAGAACTGAGCTCTTTATCACCAAACAATCTAAAGTCTGCCAAACTAAAAAGAACACCCCCACGCTCTCACGGCGCGGCTGCTCCTTTGTTATTAACAAGGGACAAGCATTGCCCAAGCAACAATCAGACAGCATGGCACCTCCCGTCCTGTTCTGATTCAAATCTGCTTTCAAAGATAACTCTCTCAGAGGGTGAAACACAAGCCTCGGTTGGTTTATCTGGTACCACTGCTCCATTGAAGCCAAGGACCAGTAGACTGGACCATCTCAGAAAACGGATTGGAATTAAGAGATCTGCTCATTTGCGTGACTCACAGTCTCACAGCAGGACTCCAGAATTGGAGGTGGAAAATAGACTTTATGCTCCAAACCTGTCTAATAAGGATGACGGGTTACATCAGCCCTTGATTAACCCTGAGCAAGGTAACTGGGGAGCACATCAGCAAGGAGGCCTCCTTCCCAACCTGGTTGACCCCCAGAGGTTAACAACCTCTGTGTCACCAGAAGGGGCAGTACAGCCACCTAGGCCAGGAACTACCAAAAGTCTCAGCTTTGAAGGATAAATCACTGTTATACACGTTATTATGCTTAAACCTATATTATTCACATGATCAAACCTATAGTAGATGTGCTTCGATTTGCAACTGTGTTTCTCATGTAACCACAAAGGATTTCACATGTTCAGCTGTGTCAGTATTAAGCTTACGACCAGAGCTGCTGGACCAGGCCTCAACCCACGGGCCACCTCTTTGAAGCAAACCAGAGCTGCACACAACACATTCCAAGGGGGGAGGGCACACATGCAGCAAAAAACATCTTTAGTATACCACACACATCAGAAATACATTTAGTCATGCTCAATACACAGGCTCACACTTAGTTAATCACACACAAGGTGCACAGGACAATAACTTGTTTAAACTTAAGCAAAACTCGTTTAAATCTAGAACTGCTCCTCTGAATTTGCACAAACAAAGAAGCACACAAACTGATAAAGGTCAGGAAGCAGAGACCTTGAGCAGGATCATAAATCTCGTTGCTAAGGCAACTATCAGGTTTAACCAATGGGACAACAGCAGAATCCCAAAACAATTTATGGTACCACATAACATCACGTATCAAAGAGAGACTTTAGGCATTCCTGGAGCGACTTCACGGCGAGAGGTTCGATCCAGCAGCTTGGTTCGTGTGCACATGAATTGACCTAATGCCCATTTTCTGTTTATCCTGTTTTAAACCTGTGTCTTAATCAATAAACCTTACTTTTCTCAAGAGACGCCTGGTCATTTCCGAACACCATTAAACTGAAATCCCTTCAGCTTGTTAGCTGAAAAGGACAGGTTGATGGCGTCAGGTTTGCCTGAAAATGTAGTATTGACCATACAAAATGCCCGTGCTGGATCAACACAATCTTTATATGCACAAAAGTGGCACATTTTTTAAGCCTGGTGCGCAGAAAGAAATATTATTTCTTATGCATGCGACTTGGCTCAGCTCCTGACCTTCCTTCAGGATTTACTGGAAAAAGGTTGTTCTTATTCAACGATTAAAGTTTTCCTATCAGCAATCTCAGCCTGTCATGAAGGCTGGGGACACAGGACACCTGGAGCACATCCAATCATAATAAGGTTTATGAAAGGTGTGCTTCGGACTAAACCACCCAGCAGGACCCTGACCCCTGGTTGGGATCTTGGCCTGGTCCTGGGGGCCCTCTGCGACTCTCCATTCGAGCCACTAAGCGAGATTAAGATAGATTTACTATCTTATAAGACTGCTCTACTCCTGGCACTTTGCTCGGCGAAACGCGTGGGTGACCTCCACGCATTATCTGTTCACCCAATGTGTACCAGATTCGCCCCTGACGGGTCAAAGGTCACACTAAGGCCTAATCCCGCATACACTCCCAAGGTCTTGACCCTGAACCATAGGAGTCTAGACTTTGATCTTTCCTCTTTTCTACCTGCCCCTGTCCTCACCCAGGAACAGGAAAGGCTACAGGCTCTCTGCCCAGTGAGGGCCTTACGCACCTACATGCAGAGAACAGTCGAATGGAGGAAAACAAACCAACTGTTCATCTGCTTTGCAGCACCTGCTACTGGGAGAGCCCTATCAAAACAATGCCTCTCACATTGGGTGACTGAGGCCATTAAAAGGGCCTACAGTAGCAAAGGTCAACAAGTACCCTCTGGAGTGCATGCTCACTCCACTAGGGGCTAGGCCACTTCCTGGTCATTATTCAGGGGTGTACTGGTCGCAGACATCTGTGCTGCTGCGAATTGGAGCTCATTGAATACTTTTGCAAAGCATTACAGTTTGGATGTTACTGCTGGTGACGTCACTCAGGCTGTCCTTTCTAATACTCAATAGAAAGCAGCCTTGGGATGCCTGCTGGTCATGGGCAGACGTTCACTCTAGCATGCATTTCACTGAGCATTTCAAGGGCGTGAATGGATTACGTTCCCATAGCAAGTATGTTGCACCGAGAGACCAACTGAAAGGGAACTGAAAGTTATGCACCATAACTCATGTTCCCTGAAGGAAGGGAACGAGGTGCAACATAGCTGGCCCTTTTCAATGCTGAAAGCTCGGTGAAGTGCAACTTTGGAGAAAGATGGAGGGGCGCAAGCCGCTTAAGTACCCAGAGGGCGGGGCCTCTGGCGCGGCAGTGACGCCCCTAGCCGTTAAGGCGTGAGTATATTCCTTCAGGTAATCGCGCGGGGGCGCAATTCCCATAGCAAGTATGTTGCACCTCGTTCCCTTCCTTCAGGGAACATGAGTTATGGTGCATAACTTTCAGGTACTCATGCTTTTCTCTTTCTGGGTCGCCTCTTCTTCCATGGCTGTGGTTTGGACTGGAAACACGCTGCCTGTGCTGCTTGGTCATGGTGGTCCTGACAGCTCTGATTTCTGTCACAGCGAATTAGCTTTGCTTCCCAGCAGCCACCTCCTTCCTCAATGCAAGC
>JBBPBX010034840.1:13622-32378 GCA_038048925.1 Garcialebias charrua
TCATTGAGCTCTGGTCGTTTTTGCATAATAAATTATAAATATGTAAAATTTTTATTCTAAATTATGGTAATGTTTTTCTCTGGTACTTGCTGGGATACGCCCCTAAAATTCCGCGCATTTCCGCAATACGTCATCACCAGTCGTCGTCGCCAGTCATCAACGTCACAACGGGCAGAAGGCAGAGCCTTGCCCGTTTGTTTTGTGTGTTAACTGCTTGCCATAGAATTCATTTCCTGAAAGATCGCCTCTTTTTTTTGTGTAACTTGAAAAATGCCGTCACGTTGTAGCGCATTTGGGTGTTCTAATATCAGCAGTGAACAAGTGATTCTTCACAAATTTCCAAAAGATGAGAAACTTCGACAAGAATCAGAATGGACCAGACAAGGACCGGTGGGTTCCTACTCGTATGTCTGCAGCGACCATTTTACTGCCGATTGTTATCTGGAAAGACCTGGTTTACAAGAATCTTTAGGATTACCAGTAAGATTCAGAAGACTTTTAAAACCGGATGCTATTCCTACTATTTTTAAAAGAAAATCTACAGAAGAAAGTCCCACAGGAGCTACCATGCAAACAACGCAGGGACCATCGGAAGACTGTCCAGGAGATGAGTAAGTCTTTGTGTAAACATAATCGGAGGTGTGTAGTGTTTTAGATTCTAAACTATATATTTTACGTGAGTTCATGTTGTTTTACTTTATACACTGTGAGTGTATGAAGCCAATTATCACGGCAGATTATTTATGTTCGCTGCTAACAAGCTAGCCGAATCAGTAGCACACACACTTTTCTAATAATGTATTTTTAAATTATGTCTGCATCTGTAGTTTCTTTTTATTCGGGGAGGGATATTAATGAGAGTTTTGGATGATTTACTGTCTTAAAATGATATATCGCTGACGCAACCGGTAATAAAAAGCCGAGGTAGCAGCTAACACACTAGCCGAGATACAGTACAGGCCACGTTGCTATTTATGCATTTTTAAATTATGTCAGCGCAATCAGGTAACATCTGTTGTTTTCTTTTTATTCGGGGAGTGTTTATTAATGAGAGTTTTGGATGATTTACTGTCTTAAAATGATATATCGCTGACGCAACCGGTAATAAAAAGCCGAGGTAGCAGCTAACACACTAGCCGAGATACAGTACAGGCCACGTTGCTATTTATGTATTTTTAAATTATGTCAGCGCAATCAGGTAACATCTGTTGTTTTCTTTGTATTCGGGGAGTGTTTATTAATGAGAGTTTTGGAAGATTTACTGTCTTAAAATGATATATCTCAGACGTGACCGGTGTCAGGGACTCTGTTTGCCAAGATGGCTGCTAAGAAACATTAGCCGAGAGCCCGGAGCAAACACGTTGCTAATAATGTATTTTTAAATTATGTCTGCGCGATCAGGTAACATCTGTAGTTTCTTTTTATTCAGGGAGGGTTCATTAATGAGAGTTTTGGATGATTTACTGTCTTAAAATGATATATCTCAGACGCAATCGGACATGCTCCCCATTATTATTTAAATGCACGTTGGAGCGTGCCTTCCCGTAGTCACGTAGGCACGTCACAATGAAGTTTTTGCGGAAATGCGCAGATTTTTAGGGGCGTATCCCAGAGAAAAAAACTACCATAACTTGGAATAAAAATTTAATATATTTATAATTTATTTTGCAAAAACGAACAGAGCTCAATGATATAAGATATATATGTTCTGACAAATATTCAAATGTACAAAATCATGTCACAATACCTTTAAAGGGTGTGTGACATGATTTTGAAACTATGCATAAAGTTGCACAACATATGTATGTTGTATCATTCAACCATGTTCGTTTTTACAAGCTAAATAATAAATCAATGAAAATTTGTTTCAAAGTCAAAGTCAACTTTATTGTCAGAACTGCAATATGTACAGGACATACACAGGATTGAAATTGCATTTCTCTCAGTCCCTCGGTGCAACAGTAACCATTTAAACACTAAAACACTGAAACATTTAATAAACATAAGCATAAAATAGTAAAAGTGTAACACTGTCCTGAGTTTTTGCATAGTAGTATAAAAGTATGAAAATTTACACCAACACTAAAACACTAAACATTTAATGAACATAAGCATAAAATGAAATAATAAAAGTGTAATACTGTCCTGAGTTTTTGCATAGTAGTATAAAAAGTATATCTATAAAATAAACTGAAGGTTCTAGCATTGACATTTGCAAAGAGTGGCAAAGCAGCATATGAGTTAATGTACACAGTATATGTATGAGGTAGTTGATGTTGGTATAGAGGCAAAGTGGCATATGCAGTAAGGCACATAAGGCACATTGGGCATCCTTAAATAAGGCTAGTCAGAGAATACTGTATATGTATCAGCAGTAGTGTAGATATAAAAGTAGTGTAAATGTAAACAGTAGTAATAAATGTAAACAGTAGTAATAAATGTAAACAGTATTAATAAATGTAAACAGTGAATGTAAACAGTAGTATGACTATAGGCAGTAATGTAATACAAACATTAGTGCAAATATGAGAAGTAGTGCAAACTGAATGAGCACATGACCGAGAGTTTAGTGAATAACCCGTTTGATGACACAGAGTCCAGTGTTAAAATCTTTGTGTTGTGTGGTAATGTGTGAGAAAGTTTTTTGTGTTAAGGCAGTTCAAATGGGAATGTATTTAAAAGTTAAAATTGGTGCCGTGTTTCGGCACAAGACATCCGGGTACTTACGCATGCGACGTCATGACGTAGAGACATGAAGTTTCTGTCTGCCGCTGCTTTTAGCATGCAGTGTAATTGTCTTCAAGATCGCCTATTTTCTTTTGTATAACTTGAAAAATGCCGGTATGTTGTGTCGCATTTGGGTGTTCTAACATTGCCAGCTCTGTAGACGACTATGATCGGGTTCCAGCCTTCACCCTCGGAACTTTGCTCATCTGAAATGTTGGATTTCCCCTCGCACCACCTCGTTCACTGAACGGTAAGAGTCAAATAAATACGGGTGCAGACCTAAATTAGAACCAGCTGTTTCTTGTTCAACACTCGAACTAACTTCGGCTTCCCAAACTGAAGACAAATCGCTCAAATCTTCACTTAAATTGCTTAATTCCTCGGTTTGTATATTCTCTGCCATAGTTATTTACAAGGTGCGTTCCTAACATTGCGTCATAAAAATGCGTCGGCGTTTGACCCCTCCTTTCTCCACCAGAAAACTGCGACGCACTGTAGATAACTATTTTATTAAAAAATACTTTTATATATTAATTATTCGAAGCATCTGTGTACAAAAAAATCAAAGCTGAGCCACTTTATGCATAGTTCCAAAATCATGTCACACACACTTTAAATACTAAAGTCAACTCTATCTGTTAGAGTTGGGCCCTGATTTCCTTAATTTTGCGTAACTGGTGATCGGCCGATACCGATTTTGGAAACGGATTTTACTGATTTTTTTGTACTTTTAACAACAATTGTCTGAACTTCATTTATATTTCTGAGCACTACCTCGTGGCCAGTTAACACAAGTTTGTATTGTTTCTACGATATTGTTCAAGCGTAACTTCAATCGGTGCATCCGTACTGTCTGTTAGCAAAATATCAAATGAACCACTGGATGGATTTTAAGGAAACTTTCAGCAAGTAATCATTTTATTCAATTCAATTCAATTCAATTCAATTAAAAAACTTCTTTAATCCCAAAGGGAAATTAATTGTTGTTGTAGCTCATCTTGTTTCATTAGAGTTGTTATAGACGCTGATGGCTTTGGGCAGGAAGGATATTTTGTAGCACTCTATCCCACAGCAGATCCGAAGAAACTGGCTGCAGATGTCAATCTGTCCACCCAGACCCAACAGACCTCTCGGTCCTCTTGGGCAGCAGGACCTGAATGCCAGGCAGAACTCCTCTCGGACTGACGGCCATTTCTCCCTGCAGCCTGCCGAGCCCATTGTCTTAAGTGCAGGGACAAACTCGGTCCTCCTGATGTCACGGGCCATGTTTCCCGCTACCTCCAAGATCTCGGCGGTCAGCCGGTAATGCATCCATGGCACCTCCTTCTCAACTCATTTGGGATTTGAGGCTATAGTTGAGGTCTTATATGAGCTTTTGAGATGTTACTCTGCAACTCCCAGTTGTAGAAAACCGATTAGATATATTAACTTTTGGAGTCAAACTAGTTCAAAACGACAGCCACAGCTAATCTACATTCTCCAGGCTCTGTCAAGCAATGAAGGGGGCGGGTGATATGCATTCATTAAAGGACTGTTGCGACTTTAATTCGTTCATTCATTCAGAACAGATTCAAATCCTCCGGGGGTCACTTTTTCTAAAAGGTGGGCTGATGGAGGCAGCACATGTGGATGGATGTTAGCTTTCTGTCAGGATGCGATTAAAAAAAATCCCTCTTTTGTATTTAAGAAAGGATTAAAAACACATTTGGATGCAATGCAAAGCTAGAAGCATGAATCTCATCCCAAGGCTCATGAGCTTTGCAGCATCATGTAAGATTTTCACCCACACATGTGTTTGTGAGATATAGAAGGGCTTTCCTTGTAGGTGTTGTGTTCACGGGGGCGTACGCTGCCGTTCACATGGTTCCACAGCTCCTTGTCTATTTTCCAGCAAAGTGATCTTTGGCCTTTCTCTACAAACACTTTCATTTGGTCAGAAAACATAAAATGATTGTTCTTATTTGTCATGTAACCAAGCTGAAAGGTGTTTTTTAATGCAAAACTGGGTCACATAAAGCCCATAAATTAGATAATGATTGACTCATAGTTTGGCATTTGATTCTTTTAGAGAAAAGGCGATCACACCGTGCCATGTCATGGATTATGTTTTTGTTCATTTTTATTTTTAACTTGTTTATTTCTCAGGTCTTGTTTTACTGACGTTGATGTTCCATCACCGGGTGTTTTCTTGTATTTTCGTTGGGACTGATTCAATGAAGACATGAACATGATGAAAACATTTTTTCAGTTTAGTTATATGTGTTCAGTTTGTCTTCGATCCAACATCAACATTTCATGTACGTCACCTGAGTGAGGTTTGCAGAAACGTCAACATGACCGACCACTTCCTCTTGTTCCGTTCAAAAACTGCACTTCAAATATGAGTCTACAGCAGAGTGTGTGTTGGTTGCAGTGTGTGAATCCAGCCTGCTGTTTTTTAAAACCCCTAATCCAGACATGGACAATGTACAGCCTGTGGGCCAGAAGTGACACTTGAATTATCTCCATCATGCCCCCAAAACTCGTAATTGAAAAGAAAGCAACGTTTTAAAAAAGTTAATGAAAACATTTATGAGTGAAACTTAAAAAAGTTTAAATTAAATGTCTATAAAAATCTTTAGAAAAGGTTGTTTTTGAAACTGGAGTTTCTAGACTTAAAGACACCAAAACTCAAATATAAAACTCTTTCCCCATATTTAGTCTAATATATTGTCACAAGAGCCATTTTACAGAAAGCATTTTTTATATTGCTACAGTGTATTTGGAGGACATTTTTATTGAACATGCTGACTATGCTACAGCAAGAAAAAGCCAGATTTTTTATTTATTTTGTGTCTTAAAAAAATATTTTGCAATTCTCTAAGCTGCCCTTCTGTTGCTTTAAATATTTTTATTTGACCCTTTGGAAAAAATAGTTGCCCTGCCCTGATCTAATCAGTACCTTAATGTGAGGCTGCTTTGCAAATTCTGCCTTCCTCCTCCTCATCTATTTGATTAGACTCTGCGTATACAAAGTCCCGTCACATCAGCCAGGTTCAGGACGAATCCCAAGGCTTAAATCTGGACCCGGTTGCATCTTGCTCCCAGCAAAAAGTGATTTTTCTAAACATCTGCTGCAGAAAATAAAAAAAGTCAAACCCATAAAACAGGGACACGTCTGCACTGATCTCACCCTTGAAAAGCAGAAAACACTCCCAGAATAAACTTTTATACTCTTGGGTGCCTAAAGAGTAATTTTTGTTGTATATGAAAAATTCACTTGATTATTATTATTATTGTTTTTTTGCAGCTTATATTTGAGCAGAAATCTATATTTTCAAGACGAGCCGTGACTCAAGACGAGGAACTGCAATAATGTGAGACATGAAACACAAACATGAAAAATAAATCACAGCCTCAAAATAACCCTGCATAAAAATATGTGCTGCCATGTGAGACGTTGTCTAGAGTCAAACAAACAAACAAATGTCAAACTATGTGGTAATTATAAGACAGAAGGAACAGGTATGGGGACGGTCACAGTGATGTTGCACTGGCACCATCATCTCAGCTCTGTTTGCCACTTATGAACCTCTGAACTTGATTGCACTCACCTTTGTTCAGTACTTATTCTTTTTTTCCCCCAAGTGTTTTGTCAGCAGGGCTTGCAGCCAGAGTTTGAAATACGAATGAGTCAGTGTATGAGGATTCAGAGGGCTGAGGGTTTTGTTTTCTCTCCCCTGCTCCTCGGAGATTCTGCAGTCTGGATGAGCTTTATTGTTGAAAAAGGAGTTGCGAGCATTATGCTATTGTTTGCTTGTCACAAACTGCTGCTCAGCTGCTCCATGTGCTCATATTTATGGTGACTGCAGCACATTATCTGCATATATTCAATCCAAGACCCCCAGATTTTGGTAGAACTGTGAGCTGCATACACAGCATACTTGCACAACACATACAGTAATTTCACCTCCTGATTTTCCACTCAGCAGATCTTCTGCATGGTGTACAATAAGTGCGAAGAGACAAGCACACCATCTAGTGGCTCAGGACCCAATCTAAACCGTAAAGCAATCAATAAGCATTTCCAAGGCTGTTGCTGCCTTGAAATAAAAAGAGGCTGAGCTGAATATTTAAATGAAAAAATAGTGTAAAATGCATAAATGAATATTTGTTAAAGAATTAAAGTAATTTAAAATGCAATAGAGGAAAGAAATGCTTGATACTTTCAAATAAACATTCTTTTTTTTAAGTAGGCCAACATCTTTGCATCTTTGCTTGCTTTCTGGAGATCAGTGCTGTTGTTAAACTGATTCAACCAGAACATAGTTAAATTATTTTTTGTAATGATGTAACTTTTTTTTATGAAAGAAACCCAAGATTAAACATCATTTTATGCACAAAATAGTGCAAAAATTCTTTGAGCGTTTATTCATATTGCATCAGTATCAGATTACAAACCCACAATGTTACATATTTTATGTAGGTTTGTGAGTTTACAGCTTGTTTCTGACTCATGTTAGATGTGAATGGACTGAAATGAATTTAAACTACAAACACAAACGTACTTGTTAAAGTAGCAGAGAGCTGAGTAAAAGCACTCTCACTCCTTTGAGTCTGTATGTGAAGCTAATTATCCAGCTGTTGGCTGAACCCTCTAATTTAAATGCATCACAGTGATTGGAGTTCAGCTCCCGAGTTCTTCCTTGGATTATTATTTTGCCCTTTTTTTCCCCGATGGGGCCATTGTTGTGTTTGGTGGCTGGTGAGTTGTTGGGAGGACCCAAATGCACGAAGTAGGCAGTTTCAGGGCACAGCCATGATGCTGAATAACAAAATGAACAGAGAAATGTGCAAAACACTGGGGCGTATAAAATATGACGAAAGCTGAGCTAATGATGAGAGCATGTTTTCTACAGGAACGTTTGACACCACCGTGAAGCTGAAAAACAGAAGTAGGAACACTACATTTATTTTAGTATTTATATATATTTTAAGTCTTTATAAACTCTTCTCACACTATGTCCTAAAGTCTCAAACGTAATTTTAACAACATGTGTATGTACTGCACAGTACAGTAGTCCCTCATTTATCGCGGGGTTGCCATACCCTGCCCCCCGCAATAAGTGAAAAACTGCAAAGTAGGGAGACAGTAGTCAAAGTTAAAGTTCAGTAAACTTTGTCATGACATGAGCCAGGCTGCACTCACTCATCAACTGTTACTCCCAATCTCCCTCCTTAAATAAACAATTTTAATTTAAATGCTGTAACATTTTAACAATCCAGCATGGATTGTTTATTAAAAATATTACAGTATTTAAATTGTAGAGAAGCGCAGCAGGACGTCAAAGGGATGTTGCACATGCAGCTTCAGCTCTGCAGCACGGAGCAGAAATGTACATGTACTTCTTGATCAATTACACTGCAACAACTGAACATAGGAATTCTAAAATGTTTTAAAATAACTTTGAACATGTTTATATTTTGTGATTATGACGATTTTTATGATGTGACATACTTTGAATTTTAAGTTGACAAAAGTCGATTGGTGCATCTGGCAAAGGGTTAACCCTTCACAAAGCTGCTGCAGGAGAAATGTGTGGCAGAGAAGGAGATCAGCTGATCGGCTGCAAAACAGAGCTTTCCCTTCACTTGTGGGCTTCACACATGGTGCAAAATCATTTAAAATTATTTATTTTAAATAAACAACCCATGGCTCATCCATCAACTTGTGTCATGTCCAGTCTTACTTTGAAAAACTGCGAAATAGTAAATCTGCGAAAACGAACCGCAAAATAATAAGGGGCTACTGTATTTATTTTAGTATGTATATATATTTTAAGGCTTTATAAACCCTTCCCACACTCTTGCAATGTTCTCAACAATGTTCTAAACTCTTAAACCCATACTTTTAAGAACATACGTATATGTACTGTACTGCAAAATTGTACTCACCAGCTCTGCAGACCAGCAGCTTGGTTCCGGTTCTGCAGACCTACCCTGCAGGGACAAAGCCCACCGCCCCGTCCAGGTTGATGTGTGCATGGATAACTGAGCTTCAGGAAGCATCAAGATCATTTGTAACATTCCTGCTAGTTCTATGAACTTAATAGACAGCGTAGATTTGTGTTGCAAACTTTCCCTCCATTTTGGCAGAAAACAGTGGCCGGTAGCACTGTTGACTTCTGGGTAATATAGTTCTTTTGGTTGGTGATACGTAGGCAAAATGGTGGCGCCTGTCCAAACTTTGTATTTTTAATTTTTTTTTGTTAATTTCTTACATTGCTTTATAGTGTGGCTGTTTTTGTTTAGTTTTTATTTTATTTCTTCTATTTAGTTTTCATTTGATATGCTTTTTATATGATTGTCTTTTGCTGTCTGTACCTCTTCTGTGTTCTTTGTTTAAAACAGGACTGAGTCCTCGTGGTGCGATGAGACGAACCTGTATAAATAAAGGTTGAATGAATCCCGTACCGTTTCCATCACGTGAGTAATATTAAAGTTGACGATCGTTGAAAATCTGTGAAAGAGAGAGTCCGCAAAAGTCGAACCGCAAAGCAACAAGGAATTACTGTACAGGTGTTATATGGGGAGCTGAAAACAAAACCTGGAGAACATTTGGTGGCAATGACAGAACAATTTAGAAAAACCACTAAAGCTCAAGTACATTCAAAATATCCTGATGCATGCTCAGTAATCCAGGTAAAAATCCAACAAAGGTAAATCAAGTTTTTTTTTGTTGTTGTTGAAACGCTTCGTCTTTCATCTAAAAGACGTCATCAGTCCAAGGAGCCACAACAAACTCAGTCCCATAAGTAGTGCACTCACAAGGTGGACCAACAGTTTGATGGTTCTCAGATGGTTTCTGGAGTCCGCCCTCTCTCCCGCCGACTTGTTTGAGGCAGCCATGGTCAAATGAGATGGTCTTCTGGATGAAAGACGAAACGTTTCAACAAAACGAAACCGTCCAGAGGACCTGACTTAACTTTGCATAAAAAACATCAAGAATAAACTCAAACTTTGTTTCATATCTTCATCTATGACTCAAGGAACCAGATTGGATTTAAATGTGCAGGTGATCTCCGACGCAGATAAAATCGCACATGGATGTTGAGACATTTGTTTCCTGTGTTTACATCACCCATGAGCGCGAGCATAACGCTTGCTCGTAATCCAAAGCCACCTCTTCAAACGAATCGGTGTGTTTGAGAGCAGCATGCTGGGACGAGGGCTTGGGTTATGGACTGCCCCACATCTCCTTATCCTCCATTATCTCAGATGATTGTTAAAGGATTTCAATTAGGATTCACAGAAGTTAATATGATTGCTCGCTGTTTATCCTTTCTTGCCTCTTTCCATAGAAGCCAATTATGCATTAGCAGGAGACGTAGAGGAGCGCTGGACGCTGCTAATGGCTCTGCCTCTGCTTTTGTGTTCACATTACTGAGGGATATGGGTTGTGAAATGAGATCGCTACTGACTACTGTGCTATCAGTGCTCGCTCCATAAAACATTATGGGCCAGAACATAGTAAATTGTGTGACGCGACGGTGGGGTGGCAGACTGTCAACTGTTTCCCTGCTCGCTTATCGGTTATCTTCTCATCTTCTTCTTCGCCGTTTCCCCCAGTTTTGTTGTCTTTTGTTTCGCTTTGGGTTCACTTATCTCACATTCTCCCTTCCTCCTCCCAGTCCTCCCTGCTCACTCAGGAAACCTTCCATCTGCTCACATCTATTGCTTCTTTCTCCTCTATTCTTCCCCTCTTTTCTCAACTCTTGTCTCCACACATCAGTCCTTTTTAAACCTCTCTTCTCGCTGCTTTCCATCTCCTGCCCTCTGGTTTTCAACACAAACAGTCAAAACGTTGGCCACGTTTTTAGCTGCCTTCACCTCCAAATCTCTGTTGACAGGTTGACGTACTTTAGAAAACATTTCATGCACTAATCAAGACTTCAGGCACATTACACAGGCAGGTAATAAATAAAAACAGCTGTTAAATTATGGAGTATCTCATTAGAAAGCATGCACATCATCTGACAGGCAGAGGAAACGTAACTGGAAGAGAAAAAAACAACATTGTATCAGAGCACAACTTGAAGTTATTAAAAAACAGAAAGAGTTCTGTTTGGTTAAAGTGAAAGACTGAAGCAGCAACGTGTCTCCAGGTCCATCTGTCTTCACTCCACATTAGAGACAGCGTGATGGATCCTGCAGCAGGCTGTCCGTGTCACCGGAGCCACCGAGCTGCTGCCGTGTCACTGCTCTCCGCTCAAACGGACACTGGGGGACGTGTCGGGTGATGAGCAGTTAGCGCTTCCATCAAGGATCTCCGGGGCCATCCGTGGAAAATGGAACCATCTCTGAACAGGTAACTCAATTTAACTCGTGGCCACTTTCTCCGGAGCCACAAGCACAAATACTTTCCCGGCTGATGAGGTGAGGTAACGGAGCACAGAGAGAGCAACAGGAC
Organism: Garcialebias charrua; assembly: GCA_038048925.1. NCBI lineage: Eukaryota > Metazoa > Chordata > Actinopteri > Cyprinodontiformes > Rivulidae > Garcialebias > Garcialebias charrua. Next base: position 24,799 of record JBBPBX010034840.1, read on the forward strand.
AGGCCTACCTCACCCAAATTACCTGGACATGGTCAAGGATTTCCACTACTTTTACAGATGGAGAAGCGGAGTCTGGAGAGTAGAAACGTTCAGCGCTTCCCCCCTACTGCTATTTCAATCAATGAAACAGACTGACTTTAATCAAGGAAGTATTGAGTGCTGAAGCCACCGAGGCAGATAGTTGGCCATCTGGAACTATTCCCAACTTTGTGCCACGCTTCAAAAGAATTCGACTCCTCATGTTAGAGTATTTAAACTTTCAGCCTATTTTCTTGCTTCTTTTTGTGCCCTACATAAGGAAAATAATTTTTTACACCGTAATAAAAAACAAAGCACCACAGGTTTGTAAATTTTCGTTGAAGCCCTAGTTTTCGTTGTAACACATTGATACTGTGGGTTCACAAATCTTCGCACGCTGACCTAATTTAAGCGAGAACATCATTAGCAGCAAGCACAGTCAATCCTGCGCAGCACCATCCAGTCACTTGTATTCACAAACACTGAACTCAGGTTGTGACAGTCTGGCAATGCTACCACACAATCTGCAGCTCTTAGAGTAATGGGAGGTGAGCTGCTGCAGAATGACGACGTCCAAACGTGACACTGCCTGAAAACATGGCTTTCAAAAACAGTAATTCAGGTTTGAGCTTTTCCAAACAGCATTGTGCTGCCAACAAACAGTTAGACTGAGAAGGCTTGTGTCAAAGCACCTTTCATGTAAAAAACGCAATCCCAAAGTGCAATGACAGACCTGCTGTGGAGCCTCATTTATTTGCTAACATACCGGTAGCTCTCCTGCACAAATAGATATGAATAGATCATGAACACCCAAGTCTCATCCAAACAGTTGAAAATCCCTTAATTTTCAGTCTGGTGTGTTTTAAAACACTAAGACTCTGTCTCTGCCTGAAACTGTTTCTAAAAATGTAGCCTGGATTGATTAAAATCAGCATGTCTGCTCCTTTAATAAACACAACACGTATCCTGCAACGGTGTGAGAAATACACAACCTTCAGAGGAATGACGAGTGAGAATGAGAGAAGCTAGATGCAGTTAAAGAAACAACTATTTATGCATCCTTCCCAGTTGTCTGGCACATGCATGTACGGAGCTTTCTGGTTGCAAATACTTGCAGATATTCTTATTAAACCCTTTGGATTTTACATTTTAGCTGCTGCCAGTCATTCAAGTCCAAATGCAACAAAACAAACAACAAACAAAAAGCCCAGGTTTATCAATTAATATTTCACTCCCAGTTGTAACAGAAAGACTGTTCCAGAGTTTACAGTATAGTGTTCCAAGTCATGTTTTATGCTCTTATTTCAGCAACCAGTTCTCCAAGTCCTCCACTCCAGTCTGTCACCCAGTCAGCATTGCCAGATCCCTCCTTCAGGTGGTGGGTCCAAAAGAAAGTGGTCCCATGTAACTCGTTTAGTCTTGTCTGGCCATACTTGCAGTATGTGTGGCTCCAGGGACGGGCCACTGTATTCATAAACCCTACAATGTTTCTAGGTCTTTGTCTTTGTGATCATTGTAAGGGTTATTGAACTGTGTTTAGTCTGACCCCTCAACCAGAACCAACTTGGCATGGGACACCCATGCTCAATAATCCAGGTATCAAATCCAATAATTCTCAGTCGGGTCATCTGGACAGTTTCTTTTTTATAGAAACGTTTCACCTTCCATCCAGAGGGCATCATCAGTCAGAGGAGTTCCAGCAAACTGTTTCCCCACCAAGCAGTAAACACATTAAGTGAACCAACCAGTTTGCTGGAGCCAAGATGGTTTCAGGGGGCTGTCCTGTCCCTCGTCGACTCCTCCCAGGCAGGCAGCCATAGTGATTCAAGGCAAGAAAGTTCATGCTCAATAATCCAGGTACCAAAAAATCCAATAATTCCAGTAGTCCCTAGATAACTTCTGGGATATTCGTCTTCTGGGCTACACATAACCCTGCAACACAAGGAGCTCTGGAAAAAAAAACAATTGTGGTGGTCTTGACTCTTGACATCTGATAATGCTGCTTTCTAGATGGATGGGTGGATGATACAAAAAAGTATAAATGTTGTAGAAAATATGCATGTTATATAAATATACACAGAACATATATGTTTAACCCTCCTGCTGTCCTTGGGTCAAAATGACCCATTTTGTCATTTTGAGCCATGGACAGCATTAGGGTTAAGTGTGTGTGTGTGTGTGTTTTATTGATACAGTTAAATTAGGAACATACAACCATACATAAAGCAACAATAATTCATTATTGCAAAATATTAAGTTTATTGAGTAGATTTTTAGTTTGTGTACAAAGTATGTTTATTTTACAAACTGTATACTAACTTGGAGCTATTTTAAAAAGGAGGGATGAATACCCCAAAAGAGTGATCAAATGAATGCATAAATTAATTAACCACTCCATGAACTGATGAACGATCTATCAAACAAATGAACACAGTACTGAATAGATGACAAACGATCAATAAGTTAGTCGAACAAACAAACAACTGAATGAAGCAACAGTCAATTGAATGAAATGAACAAATGTTTGAATAAAAAAAACAGTAAATCAAATGAACATAAGGACAAGTGAACAAACAAACAAACAAATAAATAAATACGTAGGTCAGTCTTCCTCCTCCCCTGACTCTGGCTACGTTCACACTGCAGGCAAATCCGACCCAAATCTGTTTTTTTCCCCCATATGACCCATATCCGATTTTTTTTTTATGACAGTCTGAACGTGACAAATCTGATGTTTTCAAATCCGACCCAGGCCGTTTCAGTATGTGGTTTTAAATCAGATATATATCTGATGTTTTCAAAGCGACTGCAGTGTGAACGCTCATGTGACTTACATCTGACTTTTGCATCACAGATGTGAGACTGACGTCACTCTTGGCTCCTACTCCTATGGTGGCCGAGGGGTGGAAACGCGCTGCAAAAGAAAAACGCTCTGCACTCCAAATTGAACAGCGCTCCTCGGCCACCGTATACTCCGCATACACACACCCCTCTGAACAGAGGTAGCAGCCAGAGCTCCAAAAATCGCCATCACTAAAAATTTTGCTTGCTTTCTTCTCAGTTTTCTTTTGCCTTTAATCATTTGGATATTTAGCTTTCCCCGATTCGATTGGACAACAACTTCAAAATTACCAAACACACACTGAAAACTGTCGCATCCATGTTTACTTCCGCAAACGCAGGGTGCTGCGTGTCACATCACGTTCTGAGACACGTTTTCTTCTGCGCATGCGGGTCGCTTCTGCATTGTGGATCGTTCACACTGGAGTCTGATGCAGGTCGCATTAAAAATGTAGTGTGAACGTTCACACCAAAAGATCGGATAAAAAAAAAAAATCAGAATTGAGCAGTGTGAACGTAGCCATAGAGTGAGGAGGGGAATTGAAAATACTGTGTCCATTGGTCTTGTGAGCTTCACAACTCTTCATGACTGAACAGTAGGTGAGGCATCGACTTGCATTTTGATGGCTGCATCTAGGAACTTATTGCCCCCACATGTAAAAAGCTATACCTGAACTAAAAAAGTTTGTTTACATGACTAAATCTTGGCTAAAGGAAAATCAATGTGATCATTTTTAATACTCGCATTTTATGGACGCGGAAGTCATTGTGGGAGTTTTAGTGAGTTATTACAGTATATTTACAACTTTTAGTATGTTAGCTGAATTTGGGTGGATGGGAGGTACTGAGGATGTGCTATGATATTTTTTATACATTTGTGGGTTGCAATTTGTAGATGAAAATGTTTTGTATTTTTATTGTATCTAGATTTTTTAATTGTTTGTATTTTCATGTATAGTTTTTATTACATGAATGTGGATGTTGTAAATTGATTACAGTAGGAATACTTAGGCATTCCTACTGTATTTTGATTGATAAATTGTATGTATTTTAATGCGTAGAAATGCCCAACCAGGGACTGGAGTTGCAAATTAGCCATAGCTATACAGGGAACCCCCGACCTACGGCGCCCGCGACCTATGACAACCCGGACCTACGAACGTATCATATTTAATAATTTAATAAAAATATGAAATTAATGGTTTTTTTTTGTGTTTAAATGTTATTAATTTCATGTGTACAGCACTTTGTTGCAGCTGTGGTTGTTTTAAAGGCTTTATAAATAATATTTGTAATAAAAATGATAATTTTTATCATAATTGCGCAACTTCCGGCCATTCCAGGAAATGCCCCGGCAGCCATGTTAGGTAGGTGTGTGGTCCCGCGACCCGGCTGTGAGGACTGTGTTTGTTCCAGGATTGCCTCATATGGATAAATTAGCTGGAATCGCTCTGTGAACTCTGTGGACGTCTCAGCCTGGAGCAGCAGCCGCGGATCGATCGCCGATCGCTCAGTCATCACCAGCTCATGGCCTGGCTAACACGCAGCTAGCAGAAGCAACACAGGCCTGGAGCAGCTGCCGCAGATCGCTCGCCGAGCCGCCGCGCTGCTCGGCCCGACAACATCAACGCATGGCCTGGCTAAAGTAGAAGCAACACGGGCGGCAGCAGCAGCCGCGGTTCGCTCGCCGACAACCTAAGATGTCGGCTTTGACCATCTCAAAGTAAGAAATTATATTTTTATTTATTCTGTATTAATTAATTATTTTATTCTGTAATAATTTTACAGTATTGAATGTGCTGTGCTGAATAGCAATGTTTAACATTACTGTACACTACTGTACATGCTGTACAGTTACTGTGTGTGTTTATGGATGAATGTGTGGTGTAATGTGTTAGATAAGTGTTTCTAAATAAAGTTCTGTGCATGTTTATGGCCCAGTATGTCCGCTTGTTCAGTCTCATGCCGATAAATGTGTGTGCGGCGCTCCGTTAGCGCTATTTCTGCGACTTACTAACGAAATCAGGACCTACGAACGAGACGTTATTTTCACCCCCGAGCTACGGCAGAATCGAGCTGCAAACGGTCCTTAGGTCCGGAACTCGTTCTTAAGTCGGGGGTTACCTGTATACCTGTACTCTTTGTGCAACGCATCAGTCACAGACTAGTTCTGTTCTATGTTTGTGTGCATTGTCCCTGTCAAGTAAACTAATACAATAAAAATAAATAAATAAATAGAAGAAAGGCCCCCATCAAAATATGGGTTGCCATGTCAAAATTCAAGATGGCTGCTGCCATTTATGTGCATATGAAAACCTTGTTGGTGGCCCAGTAACTTTCTGGGTGGAGTTTGCATGTTCTCTTAGTGCATGCGTGGGTTTTCTTCAGGTACTCCAGTTTCCTCCCACAGACCAACAACATGCATGTTAGACTGACTGGTAACTCTAAATTATCACTAGGTGTGAGTGAGAGAGTGAATGGTTGTCTGTCTCGTTTGTGTCCCTGTGATGGACTGGAGACCTGTCCAGGGTGTCCCCTACCACTCGCACAGCACAGTGATTGCTGGATAAAGGCACCAGTGACCCCTGTGATCCAAAAAAAGGAGAAGCAGGTAAAGATAATGGATGGATACATACATACATATATACCTGTATATATGAATGTGTGTATTTGTGTGAACTGGCCACCCCAATACATTTTTTTCCCATTGCTTAACAGTATAATTTCCTTAAATGACTGGGGTGGCTGAATAATAATCTATAGTGGTCAAGGTCACCACTGGCCACCCCTTGGCTCCGCCGTTGCACCTAGTGGTGGATAAAATTGCTCCCTCAATTCTTCTGGTCCGTCACTATATGCCTTGGACAAGATAGAGAAAAAAAAAACTAATTATATTCTTATACAGTGTAACTCCTACCCAATTGAATATCTTGCACAAAAACAGTAAACGTTTTGGTCCAATTCCAGCTCAGAAAAACACTAAACTCAAAAACTACAAACATTCACTTCAAATCCCTCAGCGACGTACGACATGTTCACCTGGTGTTAAGCAAATCTATTAAGGGACCCAACCATAAATAAGATACAAAAGTATTTTTAGAAGTTTAGATTTTTAAAAGGTACTCATTAATTTTTTTAAATCAAAAAGCAGCAAACATTGGAATAAATGTGGAACAATAGATTTCAGTAGAAACAACGTGATGAAATGAAAAGACAAAATTAGAAATCTGTAGTAGCCGCATTAATTTTAGCAAGTGGGTTAAGTTTCATCTTTTGTGTTCCAGCTTTGCAGCTGATCTCCATCTTTTCTCAATTACACAGATTAGCAGCAGAGAGACGAGGGTGTCACTCTCACACTGCTCATTAGAAAACACTCCTATTACACCATTTCATAATTGTTCCTCAGCTAAATTATATAACGATCACATTGACCTTTCAGTGGGCCTGCTGAGCACGGTGAGTTGGTGTGTTGAGGATAGTCAATTTAATGAGCGCTTTAATGTGTGGCTCAATAATGCTATCTTCCACTCCATTATTAATCGCAATAAAAAAAAGTTAGCTCTGTTAATTATTGCAAATGTGTTTCAATGAAAATGCCAATGAGACTGGGAAGCCTGCAGGTAGCTGAGAGGAGGCGATGTGATGTTTGTGGGTCTGACGGAGTGCCTGATAAAATATCTGCTGGTAAATTCAGCCGCAGCAGCCGATAGAAAGGGCTTAATAAGTAGTACACCATCCTTCAGTTAAGTCTGTATGACCTAATTAGAACTCATTAGATGAAATTTTAATGTAGCCTGTGGGGAAAATGGGTCATTACACCTCAGTGTTCAATGGAGGCACTGAACATATACCACATATTGGCATCTTTTATTTACTCTAAAGGAAAAATGGCTTTAATTGAGAAAAATGGGATGCTTTCCTGATGGCAGAGTCAAAGTTCAAGCTTGTGTTGGAAGAGAATTTCCTGCTGAAGCCGTCTCAAGCCTGACAGAGAACTTTAATCCAAAGACTTGTTTTTCACGCAGCGAAGCAGCAGAATAAACATAACAAGCAGCCATCGCTCGTGCTGATCACCTGCAGTGATGCTCATTGGTTATTCAATAACACGGGCTGTAATTCCACGTGAAAACCGAACGCAGAGGCAGAATGATGCGGCGCCGCCGGTCCTAAAAGTGGGCGAAGACGTCGTATGTCGCGTTTCTGTCAGCCGCCTGCTGCGACGGGGAGGCAGAAGATGAAAAAGAGAAGGGGAGATGGGGGCCAGTGGGATAAAAATGGAATTGAGTGAGACTGATTGTCGCCTGCAGAGGAAAACCATTAAGCTCCCCAAATATCATTATCAGATTTTCAATAAGGTTGCAGCCATCAGGTAGTGTGTACAGACAGTGTTGCCGCCTCTCCTTCCCATTCTTGCTGCACCAGGTGCAACGTATTTTTGCAATTCAATCTGGCTACAAGGCCACAAGGAGGCTTTACTTATTGCTTGGATCCCAGAACAAATCATAGGCTCGGCAAATATCAGGGGCTGGGCTGCCTGGGGAGTGGCTGCAGGCTCAGGGGCTTGTGTGTGTACTGCTGTTTGAATGATTACACAATGATTGCGGCCGGATGCGTGTACACACTGGTGCAAACGCACTTGGGGAATTTACAGTGTTCTTTATTATCAGAATTTAAATAGCTCTGCTGATAAAGTCTTCCTGAAATGAAGCCATATTTCAATA
>JBBPBX010034841.1:17922-32378 GCA_038048925.1 Garcialebias charrua
AAGTGCCCTTTTGGTCAATTTTTATTTTTCTATTTTTTATTTCCTATTCCTAAGCCCTCCTCTGACACATAACAACATGTACTAAATTTTTTATTTTATTTATTATTTTTGTATTTTGCAAGAAAAACAACATAATAACGGGCGGCCGTGGCGTAGTGGTAATGGCAGTCCCCCGATCGGAAGGTTGGCGGTTCGAATCCCGGTTCCCCACACCATGTGTCGTTGTGTCCTTGGGCAAGACACTTAACCCTGAGTTGCTCCCGGTAGGACTGGAAAGCACCTTGCATGGTAGTCTGCCGCTACTGGTGTATGAATGTGTGTAGCATTCAATGTGTGTAGCACTTTGAGATTTTCACTAATGAAAAGTGCGTTATAAATTGAATTCATTATTATTATTATTATTATTATTATTATTATTATTATTATTATTATTATAATAAGCACTCCCGTCATGTACCAACACTACATTCCCCACAATGCAACAGTTCGTTAGGGGCGGGGCCAATCCGATCCGGGTTTGTGTCTCATGTAATAGACCTGCCTCACATTCAGGAAATCTCTTTCAGTTTGCAGCCAGCTACAGCGTTTGGATTGTGCGAGTAGCATCTTAGCTAACAGCTAGCCAACTTTTCATCGTAGCATGTCCGCTGTGTGGAAGTAATTTACACTAAACACCATAAGACAGCAACGTGCAATTTCTGTAGAGCCATAGCGCTATATTAAACTGCGGTCAAGTTAGTTTTACGTTGGACATTAAAGCTCTGGGGCTTCAGCGGGACGCCGCTCTTGCTGAACCGAAACAGGGAGACCGACCACGGCCAGCTGCGTCCTGTCTGACTTGCTGTCTGCCTGTCTTGTAAAGGGCCCGGCAGAGCTGCGCGTCCAAGCAGTACGCCTCTGTACGACGTACGTACGCAGAGGCAAAAACGTAGCCCCGCAAGGCACAAATGCGCAAAGCTCGATTTGATACGCGTTGTCTCACAATAAACTGCCCGGCACCGGACTGTTTTATATGTTACACAAATTAATTAAATTCCTCTTCTTTATCACTGATCGGGCCTTTTCTTTAGTTTTTTTTGCCAAAAGTCAAGTAATCGCTTCTTCCTCCGTTCGCTCCATGACTGAAATGAATGAGTTCAGGTCCTACCTGGCTGCGCGAGGTTTTAAATATTTCCTGGTGGGCTGTGGGCTGCAGGAAAAGCGCTCCCTGTTTTTATTTTTTTTAGAACTTTTCATTAACATATAAAGTTTAGAAAGACCGCAGCGGGCTGAAGCCGGCCAGTTCATGCTTTCTCTCACCCGAGCTGTCAATCATTTCAGTGGACGTGTCAGCAAGTGACCAATCAGCGACCTCAGTTTGTCCCCTCTGCGCGCAGCTGCTCAAATTACAACAAGAATCTGGAGCGAAAGCGCGAGCATTTAACGTGAGAACGAAAACAGAGCTGTGCCAGCGAACGTGTGCGCACAGAATGCGCGCGTAGAGTGGCGTACAGGCAGTACGCTGAGCTTTGCCGGAGCCTTGAGATAGACACGCGGAGAGCGGTTGACTGAAATCAGAGCCCCCGGCGCACCCCGTATTGAACAAGAAAAACACACCGGCACTGAAGTCACGGAGCTCAAATGTTCCCGGAGAAGTTGCTAAACTTCATCATAATTGTGGTGTTTTGCTAGTTTTGATACTTTGCATTTCACTTTCTATTTCTCTCCTACGTTTTTTTTTTTTTTTTCTGTTGTTTGTTGTTTAAGGAAATTCTACCATTGCTGTTCATCATTCTTTAGTTTGTAGCAGGTCGCTTTTGTAAATGAGCCCTCGAGGCTCAATGAGATTTACCTGACTAAATAAAGGTTGAATTGAATTGAATACATAGTTCCCATGTGACGTCACATCCGTGTTACTTCTGGGTGGACCCTCATACCGAGAGGCAGCGCAGCTGACAGCGCGGTCTAATGGATGTTCATTTTTCACGTTTTTTTTGTTGTTGTTAATTTCTAATTAATTGCAATGGTTACTTCGTGTTGGGTCAGTGGGTGTTCCAGTCGGGTAGACGTTTGGGCAACGCGCAGGTTTCACTTAATCCAAAAAAAAGTAAACGTGAAGGATTTATCTCATCGGAGAAGCTCACAGCAGCTCCATCTCTGCTTGGATCTGCTCAGAAGACGTCGTGCTTTTGGCCGGTAAACAAAATATTCTACATAAATCATTTTGTGAAACAATGTTAGAGTACAACTGTCTGTGTGTTAGAGCTGTTTTTTTTCTTATTATTTAGCAACACCGTCTTGCATGCTGTGGTTAGCTTAGCATCTCGCTAACGCGACAACGGCCTCCTCACGGTCTCGCACGGTCCACCGGGACCGGCGGGGAGACCGTCCCAGTGGGAGAAGGAGGACGGGAGCCAAGTCGTGCGGGCGACGCGTCGGTCCCATGGGACGTGCCCCCGCGGCCGCGACGGATCCACGCCGTCCGACCTGAGCTCGACGGACCCTCCGCTCCAGATGCTAACAACATGCTAACTTCCAACACGGTAACACTCAAAGTGCTGGTTCTGGTCCGTGTTCAGCCTGGACTGTTTGTTGGCTGTGTGTTATTTTAGTTAAACCTTTTTTTAGCTGGTTAGATCTGATTGAGACAGTTTACACATCTTTTTTGGATTTAAAGCTGTGAAGCTCTGTGCTGTGAAGCCGGTGTGCGCTCCTCGTAGTAATTAAATAATTAATGATATCAGAGTAACTACTTTGTGACAAGTTGTCTGATTCGTCTGCCATGATTTCTTTCTCAAACTCATTTAAATCCGACCACTGTCATTTTGCTCTTGTTCCTTGGTGAAGCTGTGGTAGCTCGTGTTTTTCTCCGTATAATTTGCTCTGGTTGTTCGCGTCTGCTTGTTCGCCATCTTGCTAGACTTTTCCGCCTTTAGATGTGGTGCGGAATCCGGTATTGCGCAATACTGGGGGCGTGTCTGGGAACTATGTATTGAAATAATTAATGACCAACAGCTATCAGCTGTAGAAAATGAAGGATTTCACAGCTTGATACTTGCAGCCAACAGTAAACAATCATAAAAAGCATATTAATTAAAAAGCATAAGACAACTCTATTAAAAAAAACTAAACATAAACAGCTACATTATAAAACAATGTAAAATACTAAAAGCAAGAACATGTCTGTGTTGGTTTATGCCAAGAACTTGGCAGATGTAAAGCTTAATATTTTATTTAATTCATTTATTTATTCATTTAAAAGAGACAAAATAAAACAAATTCATCAAAAAGAAAACACTGAATGAAAAGAGTGCAGAAAGAAGAAGGGAAAAAAAAGTTATATCACCCCATTATAATAAACATTGACCGGCCCTTGGCTTGTAGCAAATTATAGTGTGTAGCAAATAGTGTTCTGATTAGGAGTGGGCCATATCGTCTCGTTTACGATAATACCGGTGGATTTTTTGACACCGGTGAAAAAAAATTATATTGCGGCATCCTATGATGACGTCATTTGACTGCGTCTAACCTGCTTTGTGCGATAATGGTGGTTTTGTGGAGGAACGATGGGCGAAGCAAAACGACACTGTGGACACTAGACTGAGGAACAGCTTCTACCCTGAGGCTGTTAGACTCATGAATAAATAAACAATAAGAATAAACACTGCACAATATCACAACATGCTGATGCTGATCTGTTTTCTTGTTGCTGTGTTCATCTGACCATGCAGTCAACAACACAGGAAGATAGGAAAGCAGAGGGACAACAGTCAGACATCAAATACACAGAAGTGCAGTCAACAATACAAAACAAAACTACGCAACTTATGCAAGGAGGATAGGTTGTCAGACCTTTTATTGGCAATCGAGAAGGATGTGCCAATCATTCACAGTGAGGTTATTGACATTTTTCGAGACATGATCAACAGAAAACTGCTGTTGTGAACAGAAGAGAACAAAAATGCTTAAAAGTTCGAAGTTTGTTTTTAAACAGTTAAATCACCATGATGGAAAAGAAGATTTTGGATAATAATCTTAGGGCCTGTTTACACGGACACTGTGGGGGGGAAACAGAGGTTTTGGGTATGTTAATTAGATGAAAAGTTTTGCGTTGACACGGATCTGCTCGAATCTCCCCCCTCCCTCATGCCCCCCCCCTTTCACCCACTGCGCATGCGTGCTGCTGAACCTTAACCCACTGCGCATGCGTGCTGCCTCACTCTGCTGGCAGTCTGTTGCTTTCTTTTGTGCTAAAAGTTGAGCTAACAACAACTTAACAACAAGTTAAAGCTGGATTTTGGATAAGAGTCGACAGATTTGACACCAAGCGGGACTGCTTCATCTAACAAGCTGCACACCAGACGCTGACTGTGGACCAGAACCGAGTGACGATGAGGATGATGTCGGGACTTTCCTCCGTGATAAACATGACTTACAGCAGGTAAATCAACGTTCTTAATATAATGTTTGCTTGTATTTACTTTGATCACACAACAACCAACTGATTTATTTTATTTATTTATTTTTCTGCAAGGTCGAGGCTGTCCTTTCACCAAGCGGACCGGTTCGGATCGGACCAGAATCCATGATGAAAACAGAGCAGAGTCCAGTCTTTTAACGTATTTAAAGTTCGGTTAACGTGTTTCAATAGTGTGTTCAGTTTAATTCTCAGTGTATGTGTGACGTACGGTTTGTGGTGTTGAATAAATAAATAAATAAATAAATAAAAAATAAACCTGTTGTCTTCATTTTCAACTTTAAACACGCAGCATGTTATGCATTGTTTAAAATCACATAACTTGAGTCCAGATAGACCCTCCCACGCTAACATAAATATTGTTTATTATTGTTAAACTGTAATTATTAGCACATGTTGTGCAGCGTGACACGTGAAATGTCCGCCTGCCTGCTCAATAAGCAACTGGATCAGACTGTGTCTCTTCCAACACAGATGCTGGTAATCAGGTGTAGAATAATTAAATATGAGACTCAAAATATATTCCATCAGCTGTAGTTCAGAAAGTGGTGCTGTCCAGAGCCGCCATTGTTAGAAATGCCGGCTGTCCGCGCGTGCATGCGGCGCGCATGTGGTTGACACAAAAGATCAGCGGGAGATGTTTATGTTATCAACGGGGGGTCAGCGAAAAACCTCCACTTTGGAGGGTGAGTTCAAAAACCATCGTATTTAAAGAGGGGGGCTAGTGGTGTCGTGTAGAGTCTACACGTCTTTGCTTATCGTCTACACTGTAGACGATAAGCAAAGACGCAGAGAGAAAGGAGCGGTTCCACTCAAAATACGCTCCGTGTAAACAGGGCCTTAAGATTCAGTTTGGGGGGAAAAGTAAGGCAAGAGACCGAAATAACAAGAGACGCCTCCATTCAACACAGAGAAGATGAGACAATGAGGAAAAAAGAGAAGAGAAACTGACAAGAAAAAAAGAAGAGGAAAGATTGTAGAAAATGTATATAGGTACTTACAAAATACACTAAGACACAGAGATATAGGTATAAATTTTGGTGGTCAGTTAGTCTCAGTAGGCTTTTCTCATGGTGACAAGCATTAACAATTACATTTTTGCTTTTGTTTTTTTCTGCAGTTCCACATTAAAGTTTGATGCGGCTCTACCTTTCTGAATGGACCATCTTCATCTCCACTGCAAGTACAGCAAACCAAGCAACTCTTTATTTTTAATAGATTACAGTACACTAAAGTGTTGCATTGTGCCCTTGTTTTTCAATTTTGTAATTTATCATTGTTTATTAAACTCTGAAAGCTGTGACTTTGTTAATATTCTGTCCTAAAATGCAGTTAGATGTGCCCCTTTTTTTTGAGCACCTGCCCTTAGTGGGCTCTGCACGTCCCTGGTGGAGGCGGAGCTATGGAGGCTGAGCTGAAGTTCAGCCAGAGCAAGGGGGAGCAGAGCCATATATGGCTCTGAGGGGGAGGGACCAGAAACGTGTCTCTGTTCAAAATTTTTCAAAGTTCCAGCGTGTTCCAAAAACTGCAGACTGCACCTTTAAAGAACGGTTAAGCTCAGAAAAACTTTTGCTATATAATTTCAGCCAACAAATATATTTTTAAGTGTTTATCTTGCTAAATTTTAATAAAGCGGTCCCATCCGCGCGCGTGCCTAGTGAAACTTCTTTTTTAATCCAGCTGATTTGACAATTACGTTAATTTATTAAGGAAAAGTTCAACTAAGACACATCTTTAATACACAACAGGTTAGTTTTGTTAGAGTGTAAGTTGGGCCCAAATTTTTTACGTTTTGATTCATTTTCCATTGAAATTTGATTCTTTGTTAGCTATTGGTTGGAACTATTTAATTGAAAATTTTGGATGATTTTGGACCACCTTTGTCCTTATGTCCTGCCCCTTTCATACTCATCAATTTCTAATCAATTAATAGTCAAAATACCTAAACGAGACAAGTTCTTTCAACTAAACATAAATATATACAATTGTTTTAACAGTATTTTTTATCATCAATAGCATTTATAGACTTTAAAACACTCACTACTGTATATAGAACATATTTTGCAATAAGCTCCTTTTTAAATCGTTTTTTAAAGGTGGTTTATGCTGTGCTCCGTTTAAGACCACCAAGAGAGTCCAGCATGTTGTTTGAACACCACTTTATTCTGCCGTGTCACACCTGACAAAAATCATCTGAAGTCATCTTCACTTCTATACCTTTTTACTCCACCATGTAACCAAGATACTGACACCTAGTGAAGAGTTATACTGACACCTAGTGGCTAAACTGTTTTATTGACTCCACACACCGACAAACTAAACCTCTTGCTGGTTGTTGTTTTCTTAATGAATGTCCTTCTGTTGTTTTTTAAAATGTCCTTCTCTTAAATTGCAACTCCCCTCTCTGTCACAAAACATTTTCTGGAAGTTGATGATTTCGGACATTAAACATTATTCATCGGACAGTGTACAGTGTTACAGTAAAGCGTTCGCCTCCAACGAGATCAGATAATGGGGTCAAAACAGTTTTTTCTCAAATTTAAATTCCATAAAACTCCACCTTTATAGGTCATAGTTTAACAACTCGATTATATTATGGATATGTTTAAAAGTTGCCTCAAAAGTCATATCCGTTTTCTCATCAACATGCGGTACTTTCAGCAATGGGCGGAGCCCCATGCGCGTTCCCGCGACAGGATCCATAGATATCATATGTGCAATCCACGGAAGACATGCTCTTCTCGGCATGACACCTGTCTTAGAGTGTATATGTCTATGATGGTACAACTTCTGTCTATTTTATCTGCTTTTAGCAACACGTGACCAGTTTCTAGGAAATTATAGAAAGAATAAAAATGAATTTAACTTCCGAACACCAAACAGACTGTCAGTGAACGAGTGGACATTTCAAGCACAGTGTGTGTAGCTAGCTGGTACCGACCTGTTCTGTGTAAATGGACCCGAGGTTCCCTGTTGATACCCAGCAGTCTGAGTCTGCGCCGAAGATCCATCTCTTCCTGAAGAAACTCTCAGATTCTGACGGCAATACGAGACAAAAGCTTCGATACTCGTTTCGAACATCGAAACTCCTGCTTGGGAGCGGAAGAAGTCACGTGACATGTGACATTCGAAACAAACTTGAATGACTGGTTTGCCCAGTCTTGGAAAATTATGGCAAGCCATTTTAACATAAAATCGGATTCACGACACTTGCATTCCAGATCTCTGAAATTTATAACTAGTCATATTAGTTATTTCAGATATCTTTAATTATATTTTGACTAGTATAAATGACGTCAGACTTACCATTGAGTTGAATGGAGGCTTCAGTTCAAGATATCTTAATTGAATTTTGACTATGTCCAGTTCTACATATCTCTTAAGTTAATTTTGACTAGTCATTATTTGCTTTCAAGATATCTTGATTTTAGTTCTGACTAGTCATAATTACAATTAAAGATATCTCAAATTACGTCATTATTCAAGATCTTAATGTATTAGCAGTGGCGGCTCCAGAGATATTTTTCTGCAGGTGCTAAGGGGGGGCTAAGCATTTTACTGAGGATGCTATGAAGGATCATTTGTTCTTTCAGTTCTCAAGGTCAATGTGTGTCATTCACATCACATGTGGTACATAAGGTGGAACGAAACTATGGACAGGGTCCCAGTTACATCCAACAAAAATACAAATTGTAAAGAAAAACAGTAAAAAAGATCCGAGACATGAAATAAGAAATACACTAAACTAAAAATACACTAAGCACTACTAGTACGAAACAATGCGCCAAACAATAGCAGCACGAACATGAGTCTGTGTGAGCAGATGAGGACGAGTGAACACAGCAACATGAGATCAGCAGCACATAACCAAATGGTATTACAGTGATTTGTTTTCACAGTGATAATTCAGACTAGGGGTTCATGAGTCTAACAACCTCGGGGTAGAAGCTTGTAGCCATAACGAAGGGTGAGATGGAGGAAGAAGGGTGCCACTTTTTCCATCTCAGCCCCACTACATTTGTTTTATTTATTTTTCATTCATTAAAGTTTGGCACCCACTGGTCAGTTTACTGACCAACAACAACTTAATCAATATATTCTACAAAGTACTTCAGTGACTGATTCTGATTAGTAAAGGGTGAATATGTTATTACAGGGAGTTCTATACCAGAACAAATGAATAATCATCCGAATAAAGTTGTCTTTTAAGTTTTATTACAAAAATAATCAAACTAAAAATCAACAACAATAATAAACAAGCAATAATAATAAATCAGTCAAGGCTTAATTCTCTTGTCTAAGGCAAAATTAACTCTTTGAGCAGGAATTATCTCAGTTTTATATGTGCATGAATTTAGATGTAGTGAGGCTATTTTAATAAATTTTATTTTGGATTTTGGTTAAACGTAGTTATGTAATGTGACCAGATACGTCATTTATTATCACTGCAAGCCAGGAAAAAATTTATCAAGTTGTATTAGCTAAAAATGGCATAACCAGAGGCATCATGTCACCAGTTTCTGCTCCTTTCTGGGTCAGTGTTGAGAGCATCACTCATCTTTGTGGGCTTCAGCTGGTGGATCAGATTGTTGCTGTTTTTTTTACTCAATATAATCACAGATTTTTTTTTTAAATTAGTTGTGTTTTGCGAGGAAAATATCACAACAACCACATGTTAAAGAATATTAGCTCAGATGAAAAATAAAATAATCTGATATTTTCTTGGGGGTGCTAAGGGGGTGCTGTGACTTTTCCAGGGGGGGCTATAGCACACCCTAGCTCCCCCCTGGAGCCGCCTCTGATTTTTAGATATCACAAATAAGGATTTGACTAGTGCAAATTAAATGCAGATATCTTGAAAGCAAATAACCAACTAATTTAGAGATATCTAGAACTGTACATATGACTAGTCAAAATTCCTTTTAATATATTTTTAAATGAAATCAAGATACCTTGAATGTTGTTTCATGTAGACGGCTTTTCTATTTAAAAGATCTTGAATTAATATTTTGACTAGTCAGAATAACGTTCAAGATATCTAGAATAATTATTTTGACTAGTCAGAACGTCACAGATTTACGCATCATTTTGGCGAAAATATTATTGTCTGCCATGTCAGGTCTGTCCAACCCAACGCTCGTGTTTTTAACACGATTTTTAGCATAGCAGCTCGTGCTCGACATGAATTAAAAACATGAATGATTTATTGTTTGCAACAAGAAGACTTTTCCTGATGTCTTTTTCACTACAACCGGAAGTAGCATCTCTTGGAGCTGGAAACAGAAACAGACAGACACTTCCTGTTTAGCGAGTCTATACACTAAGGAGAAATGTCTCTCTTTTCAACATCTTTGTTTAATTTGCCAGCCTTTTTTTTGCCAGCTTAAGGGGGGCGGTTCAAGATGGCGGCCTGAGCACACCAACCTTGCGACGCTCTGCACCATTTCTGGAATAAATTTATGAAAAGTTGTTCAAAACAAGAAAGTTCATACTCAATAATCCAGGTATCAAATCTGATAATTCTCAATCAGGTCATCTGGACAGTTTCTTTTAGTAGAAACGTTTCACCCTCAGTCCAGAGGGCTTCCTCAGTCAGAGTAATCCAGCACACTGATGTTCCCCCACCAAGCCGTAAACAACTTATGTGGACCAACCAGTTTGCTGGCATCTAGGCTCCAGCAAACTGTCACTGACAGTTCCGTCGTTACCGAAGATGCTAATGCTCCAGCCACATGTGTGTTAGCCTCGGGCGACCACGACTATACTCAAGAAGAAGAAAACAGCATGAGGACTGCTTCTCTGAGAAAGACTTCCCACCGCTGCCGCTAACTCCCGGCCAGTCACCTGCGCCTAAGAAAAAGACATCAGGTGTTACTTCATCACCTTACAGTGATATTTACAGCCAGCTTGCTAAAATAACACTACTCATCAACAACAGGTCAGATAATATTGAAAGCAAAATATCTGAGCTCAACAACAAAGTGGATGCCATGGCTGATGACCTTCGGGCTGTCACTATAAAGATGGATTATTTGGAGAAGCGGGTTGACAAATTAGAACAGCCTGTTAAACAAGCACAGAGAAGAATGGATGAGCTTGAATCCTACACAAGACGGTGGAATTTGAAGCTAGTAGGAGTCCCTGAATCTGAGAACGAAGACCTCCGCCTTACTGTGATAAAGATTTGTCAAGCAGTACTCCCATCCATGAAAGAAAGATTTTTTTGACGCTGTAGATACTGTTCATCGGCTTGGAAACAAGCGGCAAGCTAATAATAACACAAGATCCAGAGCCATCATTCTCCAGTTTGTCTCCCATGTCTGCAGGGATGCTGTCTGGAAGGCTGCCAAGACCTCCGCCTATTTGAAGGACAGAGGGCTGCAGTTCAAGGAGGACTTTTCAAAAGGAGACCGGGAGCGCCGACAGCGTCTGTGGCTGGAGATTCAAAAGGCTCGCGAGGCAGGAAAAGTGGCTTACTATGCTGGCGCCAGGGCGTTCATCCAAGGAGAGGGAGAAATCACCATCCCTGAGTAATGTTGATTTCTTAAAAATCACATTGAAAAGATTTTATTAAAGTAAAGTAACATCTGAGCTTGACTGAGATCGAACTTTAATACAGATGATGTTTTTTGTGACCTTTTTTAAAGAAGGAAGGTAAAAGAAGAATATTTTGAAGCAGGTTGGTTCCAGTTATACCTTTCCTATTAGAAAGTTTAAATGTTAATGCTCTACGTTCACAGAGTACTGTAATATCTTTTCTATCTTGACACCAAAAGGTGCTATTGTGTTGCTCTCAACCTAATTTTTTCTGGTTTATCATTCTTTAAAACAAATTCAAAGGTTATATTATTCTTGTTTTATTTTTTCTTATTTTTTTTTGTCTGTTACTCTATTTTCTTTAAATGCCAGGGGGTTGCGAAACAATTTAAAACGTAAAGCCTTGTTTTTGTATGCTAAACAGCACAAAACAGATTTTGTTTTCTTTCAAGAATCTCATTCACTTGCTAAAGATGGTAATTTCTGGGGCAATATTTGGTTTTCCCATGGTACAGAATTGACCTTTCGCAGAAGCCCCGCCCCCTTAGTTACTGTTGCTACGCCCGTCAAGCTTTCTGTAGCCGGTGAGTGTTAGCGCGTCATGACGGGGATAGCTTGTATACCAGTGCTCTCTCTCTCTCCCAGCAACACGGTGCTTTCGTCTGTCTTGTCCTGCACGCCGCAATTTGCCGGCACGTCTTTGTCTTGTCTACGTGTTCAAGAACGCAAGTATAGCCGTGAATTCCTGCTTGATGTCGGAAAAACCGCTCATTTGGGAATAAACAGCGAACTCCAGGAGAAGCTACATGAGCTCGAGGTGGAGTTACATCAGCTTCGTGACTGCGAGCTGCTCCGGAAGCCAGCCCCGACCTTCCCTTCATCGCGCCCGCCGTGGAAGTACCACAAGCGGCGTGACGCTTCACCGCGCCCGCCATGGAAACGCCACAAGCGGCGTGACAGAAAACAGAAGCGGGGTAAACGCGGAGGTATCAGAGCTAGGCTAGCAGCTAGCCCACACAGGCCGGCTATCCCATCCATGGTTCTGGCTAACGTGCGCTCCTTGGACAACAAATTGGATTATATACGCCTGCTACGAACGACACAAAAGACTGTGAGAGACTGCTGTGTGTTTGTATTCACGGAAACGTGGCTCAACAACAACGTTCTGGACCATGCTGTCCAGCTGGAGCAGCTAACATGCTACAGAGCGGACCGAACCCCCGAGGGAGGTAAGACAAGGGGAGGGGGGCTCTGTGTTTACATCAACAACGCATGGTGTCGTGATGCTAGTCAAGTTTATGTAGTGAAACTGACTAAACATGATATCGTATAGGGTTCACAGCATCGAGACCCGACAGTGAACTAATGTAAACATTCGCTAAAGTTAGCTAATGCTAATGAGCTTACTAAACGTAAGAGGGTAATCTTCTAAAAATTATATCCAAAATAATACACAACAATGAATATTAATAATAACCTTTCTTGAAATTATAATTATTACTTCTAGAGCAGGACAGTCACAATGAATGTTTGTCTTACCTTTGAGCATACATACGAATGCTTGTTTATCTTCGAGACATTAAGCTGGGAGTGAGGCCTTCCACACTGTTTTATCCATTGTTGACACCGTTCCAGTTGTGTTTTCGGCTTTGGGAAGGGAAAAAACAAGACTCCACCAGACAAACTCTTGGGATACCTGCTGTCTGATTTACACAATCCATAGGCGCATCGCTTCACCATCTTGTAGAATGTCGGACCTAGCTTACATAGCCGGAGATGCTAGTGACGTGTGATTGGACAATGGCCGGTTGGGGGCGGGGTTTTGCGAAAGGTCAATTCTCTGCAGGGGTATGTTGCTTAAAAACAATTTTAAAGGAAACATCTTACACACTGAATGCGATGCTCAGGGTCACTTTGTTTTGTTAGTCGTGAAAGTGAGTAATGTAATATGTTTAATACTTAATGTGTATGGTTACAATACCATTGCTGACAATAACCAGCATGCCTACAATTCTTGAAGATAGAATTTCATACTGGCTTTTTGTGCTTTGTCCCAATATTTCTTAACAAGTCTTTCTACTTCTAGTTTTACACAATTGTGATGTAGTAGAGAGTTGTTCTTTTTCCAATAACAGATATTTGAAAGATTTTTTTCTCCAATGAAAATGTTTACGGTTCTAACAGGGAGTTTTTGAAATTTTAAATCTCTAAATATTTTAGAAGATATGGTAGTCTCCACGCTAAATCAAAACGCATATTAAAAGAAGATGTCATATCTGAAATCTCACTGCTTACTAGTTTGCCTCCAGACATCCTAAACGAACAAGATCTTTTAAAATTAACAGAACTTCAGAATAAACTACAACATTTATAAAACTAAAGCAGAAGGAGCTTTTATAAGATCTCAACAAAAATGGCTTGAACAAGGAGAGCAAATGTCTGCTTACTTCTTTAAACTGGAAAAATCACAGGCAAAATTTAATTCAGTCCTTCAACTAAACTGGATTCATTACAAACAATAAAAAAGACATTTCCAAATTCTGTTATAAATATTACTCTGACCTATACAAATCTAAATTTAGTGAGGATGCAATGTTTACTTTTTGTAACTTTTCTACCAAGCTCAACACAATCAGTGAAGAAGACAAGTTATCTTGTAACTCGTTAATCACAATACAGGAGGTGACAGATGCAATTAGTCAGCTAAAAAGCAAAAAGTCACCTGGTAATGACGGTATGACATCTGAATTTTATAAACTTTTCTAATAATAATAATAATAATAATGAATTCAATTTATAATGCACTTTTCATTAATGAAAATCTCAAAGTGCTACAAGGTGCAACAGAATTAAATGTCAATAAAACAAATAATAAAACAATTAAAATCAATAACAGTATCAGCTAAGATCAAAAGTAGAATCATGAGGAGGTAGAGTATGCTCGGTTGAAAAGAAAGGTCTTCAAGCCGCTCTTAAAGTCAACCACAGACTGTGGGGCTCTCAGACAGTCAGGAAGAGAGTTCCACAGGCGGGGGGCAGCCACACTGAAAGCCCGGTCTCCCATGGTCCTTAATTTGGTTCTCGGAATGTGAAGGAGATTACTGTTCTAACAGGGTGGAAAGTTACTACTGGGACATGTATAATATCAAGAAAATATCAAATAAAAAAAATAGTTTCAACAGATTCAGTTTCATAATAAAATAAGGTTTAGTCCAGTCAATCAAATTATTGAAGAAATTTCTTTTTTAATTTAATTTTATTGTTTAAACTTATTGAGGAAATATTTTACACTGCACTGCGGACACAATAAAATTGACCATCTATGTCACCAAAAAGGTGTGTAAAGTACAAAATAATATTTTAAATGCATTTCATTTATATTTGAATGATGGCAAACATCTAAGTGTATAATTAAAATACTTTGTTGTAAATATTTGGCACATTTTAGAAAAAAATCAGGGTA
>JBBPBX010034842.1:0-12500 GCA_038048925.1 Garcialebias charrua
GTATAGACTTGCCTCTTGTGTGCTGTTAAAGTTTGTGAGTTTCCTGTTAAACGGCTCAAGAGTGTCTTCATTGGGTTTATCTCACACAATGTTAAAATGAATAGTCTCAGTACAAAAATTTCTTTAAACAGATTCACATACCTGAACAGTATTGGATCAGAAAAGTATTGGTATCAGTCGATACCCAGCTCTTAAGTATCGGATCGGATCGGAAGTGAGAAATGTGGATCGGTGCATCCCTAAGATAAGTGCTATCATATTCTGTGACCGTCTATATTTCCATAATAGTCATGATATTTGTGGTCAGACTTTACTTTTTATTCTTTGGAGGAAGGAGACAGTCAGCCTCCTTCCTCCAAAGAATAAAAATTAACATCTGCCCACTAAAATCATGGATATTATGGAAATATAGATGGTCACACAAAATGATAGTGTTTTTCAGATATTGCAATGTATTGTGTGAAAATGCAACAGCGCCCCCTACGTTCACAATATATGGTGGTCACAGAATGTGATGTAACACCAGTTCTGGAGGACAGTCTGTGAGGGCAGCTGTTGTGGTTGTTATTATCATCAAGCTGCTAGCAGGGCCTGCTAATGCTACTAATGTTGCGAGCACTGCTAGCACTGCTAGCTCTAGCCTCTATCTGCCGGCATGGGCCAAACTCTATGTACCGGTTCGGTTCCGCGGGGAAACCTTGGCTTTTCTTTGTCTGCTGGACCCATTTCTGGACTGCGGTCTGTGAGGGCAGCTGCTACGGTCGTTATTACCATCAAGCTGCTGACGGGACCTGCTAACAAGACCTGCTAAGCTGCTAACAGAACAGAACCATTATGATGAAATAACCTCATTGCTAACCTAATCACACTGTAGATGTATTTCTTTTTCAACTTTGGCGCCTTGTTTTTTTTTAGTGTTTCAGTAGTATTTTTAACGTTTTGTATGTTAGTAGTTTATCGAGTATGTTCTTTAATATTTTTGCTGCATGATTAGATCTCTTGTTTTCTTTTTTTGTCGAGTCGCGATGGTTCTTCTCGTCCTAAGCATTTCATTGCATCGTTGAGCTTGTGTTCATTTTGAACATGACAAATAAACCTAACCTAACCTATGTTGGCACAGAATATTGAAAAATTAATTAGACTTTGATGATCTATTGACATGATTCATATACTAAAGGTCAACTATAAATGGTAAATGGACTGTACATATATAGCACCTTTCTATCTTTGAAGACACTCAAAGCACTTTACACTACAATCTGTGCCTCATTTACCCATTCATACAGCATTAGATCTATATAAAGCTAATTGAACAAATCACTCTAAAGAGAATAATCAGTGCTTTATCACATTCATACACTGATGGGACACACATCAGAGGCAACGAGGGGTTCAGTGTCTTGCCCAGGGATACTTCGGCATGTTACTGCTGGTGGATTCGAACCCCTAACTCTCCCATTGGAGGACGACTGCTTTAACCACCCAGCCACAGCTGCCCCTCAAAAATATAAAATATGTGTTATAAAGTGACATTTATGGCATTTTATTGGTCTTTAGACCACAAGGCATTTTGTTGTCTGGATAATGGCAGAAAGCCTGAAATGTTAGAGGAAAAAGAATACCTTAACTTTCTACGGCATGCTGTTTATGCTTTGATGGTGGCACTTTGCAGAGCATCCATAGCTACATCCCAAATGATTTCTCTATTGTTGGTGCCATGACAAGGTGATAAAGACAGTAGCTGAGTATCTGTTATTATCATTGTCCATAACAATGGAGATTAGATGTTTGGTATACCTCCTCCGGTGGTAGGTATATACCACTCCTACCTCCATATATGCATTATCCACACTTAAAAGCATATACTGTACTAATTATCCAATCTAACCATTACATCAATTCCAATCCCCCACCAAAAAATTGGCTCAGACGTTTTTTAACTGCTCAAGATTAGCATCAAGACCAGACCTGGTGCTCCTGTCAGAAACAAGACAGATGGTGTTCCCTGAACTCAGCTTCATGGGAAGACAGTGGAGAAGGCAACCACTAAAATTACATGTGGAGTCCCTCAGGGTTCTGTACTTGGCCCAAAGCTGTTTATTCTATATGTAAATGACTTGGTAAAAGTGTCAGGACTCCTTAGGTGTATATTCTTTGCTGATGATACCACATTTTTTTGTTTGGTAAATATATTGAACAGATTTGAGTTGATGGCGACAGAATTAGTTAAAATACAAAATTGGTTTAAACTAAATAAATTATCGTTGAATTTAGATAAAACCCAGTATATGATATTCAGTAAAAAAAGGGAAACTGTTAAAGACCGTGTAAAGTGAAATTAAATGTGTGTTTTTAGTTTGTCACATGGCATAAATATGTGTTATTAATCACCCATTTAAATCTGACTGATTAAAAACATTGTTTACCTTATAAAATTAAGTCTCAAAAATCATGAAAAAACATGATTTTGCCTTGGTCTGGAACGCTAGGGGCGTGTCAGTGCGTGGGCGTGGTTTCAGGCAGCTGCGCTCGTCCTGCTCGTGTCCCACAGTGGAGAGGCAGACAGCAGAGCCAGTAAACCTGCTCTGTTTTTATCCGAGTTCTGTCTGTAACAGCAGCTACTTTTTCCAAGAGTTACGCTGTTTTTGTAAATAGTTTTCTTGTGTGTTTTTAATCTGGAATGAATTAAAAAAAAAAAAAAAAAAAGAGTTGCACCATGCGGGATTTGAACCCGTGGGCTTTGGGACGGAAGGCAAGCGCTCTAACCATTGTCCCAACCAGGCATTACAGATACTCAGCATAAAACGACGCAGTATAAAAACATGTTATGATTTGTACGGGTGCCCTGACCATTGCGACATCCAGGGAAGATGCACGAACGAGGCATAATTGATTAGCTAGCTAACAATGAACAAAATATCTATGCTATTGCTATCTGATGCTGTCTGCGATTCGCGAGTGAACGGCTCCACCGAGGCGAATTTATACGGCTGGAGCTGCAGGGGGTGGGGCTATACTAATGAGGACCGCGTGACGAAACGCGGTCACGTTTAAAACACGCCTAAAAAATCCTGAAATAGAAATATGTTTATACACAGTTTGCTCTATAACTCCAAAATTAATTGAGCTACAATTTTGAGACTTTTTACTCATTTACAAGATTACAATTATGACATTTATAATGTTTATTGAAGAAAATGTTGAAATTCACTTTACACGGTCTTTAATGTTCCATTTAAGATCGATGGTGCTGAAATCTGTCGTGTTAATGAAGTGAAGTTTTTGGGTGTTATTATTGATGATAAATTGATGTGGAAGAATCACATAAATTCTGTTAGAACAAAGATGGCTAAATCCATTGTAGTATTATACAGAGTCAGGTACTTGTTGAATGACAGAGCTCTGTATTTGTTGTATAATACAATTATTGTTCCACATTTGATTTACTGCATTGTTGCTTGGGGTAAAGCTTGTAAAACATTTACAAGCCTATTTTTTTGCTACAAAAAAGAGCTGTTAGAATAATCACAGGAAAACATTATTGTCACCCTTCTAACACCTTATTTGATCAATTGAAATTATTGAAGTTCCAGGACTTGGTGGATTATAATATTTTATTAGTTATTATAGAGCTCATAAAAATCAACTGCCTGTAAATATCCAAATGCGTTTTGTTAAATGGCGAAGTTGTTATAATCTTAAGGGAATAGAAATATTTATTAAACCACAATATAGAACCAGTTTAAAGGGTCGGTCAACCTCAATTCAAGGAATTGGCTTATGGAATGGCTTGGAGACTGAAGTAAAAAAAATGCAACAACAATGATCACATTTAAGAAAATGATTAAAAATGGACTATTGCAAAGGTATACATGATATACTGTTATGTATGTTGCTTTGTAGTTTGATATTTTTGGTGAATTATTTCTTATTTTTATTAATTAAAGTTGATTGTTGTTTGATTTGATGGATTGTAAGAGCGGGCAGTTAAAATAAGATTTTTTTCTTCTTACTTCCACTCTTCATTTTATTTATGTGTTGTACTGTATATATTTATCTGTTGTATAATGTTGTATTGTTTTGTTTTTTATTATAAAATGAATGAATAAACTAAACTAAATTAAACTAAAATGGAGCTAGATACGCTGAGCTGCAGATGGTTGCTGGAGGAAAGGGTGGAGGACTTGGTACCTGCCTATTAAAGTGGAATGCAGAAAATTAACGAGACAGAATTTCTGTAGGGCGTACCGTCTTCTAGGCACCACAGGTGTCCAAAAGACAGGCCGGTATGCACAGAGTCAGCAGAAAAGGCCTTAAGATATCTGTAGTGAAGGATGAGTTTGCTTTAGTGCTACATGGACAGAAGTTGATGTCTGATCAGCTTGGTCATTTAGGTCATAGAAAAGGCGATTTAGGGTTGCAAAACCCTTAACACTTGATTGCCTCAGCAAAGAGCTCAGACTATGTGTCTATGTAAAATGTTTCATTAAAATTAAAGACAATTGGGACCTGGATGTAAGAAAAATACACAAACATATGGTCTTGTTATTTCCATTTACCGTATTTTCCGGTGTATAAGTCGCACCGTTTTTGCCTAATTTGCATGTCCTGCGACTTATAGGGCGAAGCGACATATTTATGTATTTTTTCCCATATTTTTAGACCAATTTTTGGCATAGATATGACCGTTTTTCATATAGGCAAAAAAATGGTGCAGTACCACTTTCGGCCGCTAGGGGTGTAGTACCACTTTTGGCCGCTAGGGTCCACCGACCATTCCCACCTCATGTATCCGACGGCAGACTCCTCTGGTCGGACTCACTCTGTCGTAGCCCGGCCTCCTGCTTTCTGGAGGTATGAACTACTGTTAGCTCAATGTTTGTTAGCAAAATAGGTCAAGAACCACAAGACAGATTTTTATCAAACTTACAGAAAGTAATCACTGGGTGAACATTTACAAACTGTTTAGCTTTAGGAGATGTTTGAACTAAAATTCGATGTTTTATAACCATAGATGGGTTAGCATTTGCTCCGTGTTTTTAACGGGTACTATTTTGCAAAATAGCTCATGAACCACTGGACAGATTTTATTGAAACTTACAGAAAGTAATTACTGGGTGGACATTTACAAACTGTTTAGCTTTAGGAGATGTTTGAGCAAAATTTGATTTATTTATAATTTATTTTTGCAGCGCACGCGACCGTTTGGAAGACGTCAAAGTGAAACAATTTAAATTTAGCAGATTTGACCATTACGTGAATTTATTAAGGAAAGGTTAAGCTCAGAAACACTCTTGCTATAATGTTAGCTAACAAATATATTTTTAAAGTGTTTATCTTGCTAAATTTTAAAGAAATGAAGCGTATCCGCTCGCTGCGCGAGCACGTGGCGAAACTACTTTTTAAATTACAAGTACAGGTAGTCCCCGATTTACGAGCGAGATCCGTTACAACGAGGCGCTCGTAAACCGGAAATCTCGTAATTTGGAACGGCCGCCATTTCTCTCGTAAATCCGGAAATCCGCTCGTAAATTGGAACGGTTTTCGCTAGCGCGACTAAAAACACTCTATTTTCATCTAAAAACTACTTTTGAGTGCATAAAAATGATCGGAAACGTGTGTTTATATGCTTAACTAACTAACTGTAGTGAAAAAACACATGAAAACTCAGTATTTTTTTCGTTTTTTCCAAAAATTCGCAGCTCGTAAGTCTGGGACCTCGCAGATCAGAGCGCTCGTAAATCGGGGACTACCTGTACGTGCATTTATTAAGGAAAAGTTCAGCTAAGACACATCTTTGCTATAATTTTCATCAAACAAATAATTGTTTTTACCGTGTTAATCTTGTTAATGTCCTTCCGCGGGGCCGCCATTTGCAGCAGGGCAAACCACCGGCCCACATTTTGGGTTGTCAGCGGTGACGCGTAACATACGCGACGCATCAGCGGTGACGCATAATAGATGCGACTTATGCGGCGGTGCGACATGTTTATGGATTTTTCCAATTTATTGGACATAATTGGACAATGCGACTTATAGAACTCTGGAACTCACTTCCACCTGATATTCGCGACACAAACTCTTTGCCACATTTCAAAATCAAAACTCATCTGTTTAAAGTAGCCTATGCACTATGATTGCAACTGCATTGTCTTATTTTTATTTTATTTTACTTGTTTTTACTGTGTATATAATATTGTGTCTGTTTTTATGATTGTCGATGTAAGGTGACCTTGAGTGCCAAGAAAGGCGCCTACAGATAATAATAATAATTATTATTATTATAGGGCGGTGCGACTTATCGGGTGGAAAATACGGTATTTTGTCAAAAATGTTTAAATTATTTTCACCTAAATGAAAAGGACACTCATTTTTCAAACATCTATATCACGGCTGAAATGAACTTTTCCTTTTTTGGACAACTTTTCAGAATTCCTCCATAAATGCTTATAAGAACGTCGTCACAGCGTCACTCTGATCTAAAAACTCCCAAAATGAGAGACTCCGTTGTAAAACTGAGTCCCATTTTCCTCTTCATCTAATGCATCTTTTAGGAGCGCTTTGAAAATCCCCTGCGAGGGTTATTTGAATATCAATAAGCCGAGCGACTGTGTGTGATCAAAAGGCCTCCCGAGTCAAAAGTTTCCCCGGCGAACGCGACTGACCCAGACAGATGGCAGCTCTCGATCCCCGGATGGGGAAAATGAGACTCGAGGCAAAACTTGAGAGGGATGAAATTTGAGAGTGCTTTAGAGAGTTGTGTTTCTCTATGGGGGGTGGGGGGTGTTAGTCGTTGTATGTCAAGAAGATTCAGACAGATTAAAGACACGTGTTTATGTGAGATGTTCGTAGTTTTATGTTTATTTTACAGCTGTCTGTGCTCCACAAGATCATGCAAGGTCAACTCGTAAAAAGCGACGCCTCATGATTACTTTAGGGATGCACCGATCCACATTTCTCGCTTCCGATCCGATCCGATCCTTAAAACTGGTTATCGACCGATACCGATACGCTTCCGAACCGATACTGTTCAGGTATATGAATCTGTATAATAAAAAAATTTGTACTGAGACTATTTATTTTAACATTGTGTGAGTTAAACTCAATGAAGACACTGTTGAGCCTTACAACAGGAAACTCACAAACTTTAACAGCACACAAGAGGCAGGTCTATACCACACACATGTCCTTCTCACTCATGGTGCAGGTGGAAAAACTAAAATATTGCTAAGCATTATGGGAAAGACAACAAAATCCATTCCCTTAGTGGTTAAGGGGAGTGGACTGTGTTGTCTTTCCCATAATGCTTTGTGGTTTTTCAGTTTTCCAGCTGCACCATGAGTGAGAAGGACGTCTGTGATATAGACCTGCCTCTTGTGTGCTGTTAAAGTTTGGGTGTTTCATGTTGTGAGGCCCAAATAGTCTTCATTGGGTTTATCTCACACAATGTTAAGACGGTAGTCACAGAATGTGATGGAACACAAATGCTCTTTGAAGCTGGATCGGAAATATCGGCCGGTTGGTTCCGATATCCGATACTTAATTTATGTTGGTATCGGATACCGATACTGGATCGGATCGGCCCCATCCCTAGATTACTTATGTGCTTTTTCATTCATTTGTTATTGATTTTTGTTGTTTTATCATTGATTTTACTTGATTTTACCACTTGTTTTTATTTGATCATTGATTTTAGTTGCACTTTGTAGCACTTTGAGATTTTTGTTAATGAAAAGTGCGTTACAAATTAAATTCATTATTATTCATTATTATTATTTTCACTGGTTGGTGCACAGAGAAGAGTATTATTTAATACTGGCACTGTACTGAAACAAGCAGATGTTTATACTAAGGCAGGGCTATTCAGCTTAACTGCTCTGGGGGCCACAGTTACTGAAAGCCAGCAGCTCAGTGGTCGGACATCCAGCAATTAAAGTTACTATGTAAGCCAAGTATTACAAGTTTGCATTTGACATCATCCAGTCAGATTTGTTCCATCTCAGACTGGTGCTAAATGCTGATAAAACCAAAAGGATGTTTTCAAAAAAGAAAGTTGGTCCCGGCGGTCCTACCTTCTAGTTTATCTGTGACTGGTGTTCCTATTGAGTTGGTCAATTCCTACAAACAACTGAGAATCGTTTAAGCCGCATGTCAAAAAACTTGATAAAGAAATTGAAATTAAAACAGAGTTCCTTTTTCAAAAATGGTGACATTATTTATGTGAACGCCCCTACAAGCGCCCTGCAGATGTTTGATGCTGTCTACCATGGCACGCTTAGATTCATAACTGGCTGTAACTAACTACCGTACCCATCAGTGCACTCTGTACTCATTGGTCAACTGGACATCATTAACTTCATGGACCTTACCAAGCTCCGCCCACAGGACCGCGTTTCATTGGCTAATGCCCATTTCACGTCACAGCGCAGCTACCAGGGGCGTGACCGTCTCACAAACAAAAGCTACAGTAGTAATAAACACATGCTAATTTACCCTGATGCATGCTCAATAATCCAGGTAGAAAAATCTAAAAAAGTTAAGTCTGGTCCTCTGGACCGGAGGAATGTCCAGAGGACCAGACTTAACTTTTTTAGACATGCTAATTTACATTGTGAGCTTGTGCATTTACCGATACCGATACAACTTCTACACCTTGAAGCCTGTCTGTTACACAGTCTTACGTTAGCTGAAGAGATCAATATGCAATGTGTACCGTATCTAACATACATTAAATATTTCATTCTACCTGAAAAGGCTTTTCACTAAACTGTAATTGTGTTAGCCACGCTAGCACCGAGTACAGTGTATCAGGCCTAGGCACACTCAAACATTTGCCAACAACAGAAATCACTGATTTCAAAAGTAATAATAATAATAATAATGAATTTAATTTATAACGCACTTTTTGTTAGAGTATTTTAATGTTTATCATCTAAAAACGTATAACATCATCTAAAAACTTATAACATGAAACAAGTACCCTGAGAAATGCTTGTCTTACACAATACTTGTTTACTGAAAAACAGAAGCACCAAAATAATGTTTTCCTTTGTTTCAAGACCTGTTGTTTTCAGTCTCAAAAACATCTATTGTGTGAAAATTGTTTAACCTGCTTTGTACCCACCTACCAAATGTATAAAAGGTGAATGTCAACTTTTTCAACTCGGACTCGCTCTCCGCTTTTTAGGAGGCGTTTCCCACTTTGCAAAGTAAAATACCCACTATTTAACTTGTGTGTGATTCTTTTTAGTAGATGTTGCTGCAGGGTTTGGTTTTAAAAACCCATCATTTCTCATTAAAGGTGAAGTCTGCAGTTTCTGTAGAACATCAGCATTTAGAAAAAATTTCAACAAGCAAAGCATTCTGATCCCTCCCCCTCAGAGCCATATATGGCTCTGCCCCCTTGTGGTCTGTTGAAATTCAAATTCAAGCTCTGTTTTTATTGGCTGGTTACAAACTTTGTTTTTATTGGCTGGAAAATGGCGGGTCACTTTTTCTTTTTAGAAATGCTTATTTACCACCTGGAGAAGCAAGGGGACAATTTTTTTTTTTTTTTCAGAGATTACCTCTCTAACATCAATCTAGTGACAGAGTGAAGAAATATGTTAAAAAATATATTGTTAGAAAAGTTACATATAGCAGCTTTAAAGACCGTGTAAAGTGAATTTCAACATTTTCTTCAATAAACATTATAAATGTCATAATTGTAATCTTGTAAATGAGTAAAAAGTCTCAAAATTGTAGCTCAATTAATTTTGGAGTTATAGAGCAAACTGTGTATAAACATATTTCTATTTCAGGATTTTTTAGGCGTGTTTTAAATGTGACCGCGTTTCGTCACGCGGTCCTCATTAGTATAGCCCCACCCCCTGCAGCTCCAGCCGTATAAATTCGCCTCGGTGGAGCCGTTCACTCGCGAATCGCAGATAGCATCAGATAGCAATAGCATAGATATTTTGTTCATTGTTAGCTAGCTAATCAATTATGCCTCGTTCGTGCATCTTCCCTGGATGTCGCAATGGTCAGGGCACCCGTACAAATCATAACATGTTTTTATACTGCGTCGTTTTATGCTGAGTATCTGTAATGCCTGGTTGGGACAATG
This sequence comes from Garcialebias charrua, assembly GCA_038048925.1. NCBI lineage: Eukaryota > Metazoa > Chordata > Actinopteri > Cyprinodontiformes > Rivulidae > Garcialebias > Garcialebias charrua. Next base: position 10,106 of record JBBPBX010034842.1, read on the forward strand.
GTTAGAGCGCTTGCCTTCCGTCCCAAAGCCCACGGGTTCAAATCCCGCATGGTGCAACTCTTTTTTTTTTTTTTTTTTTATATTCATTCCAGATTAAAAACACACAAGAAAACTATTTACAAAAACAGCGTAACTCTTGGAAAAAGTAGCTGCTGTTACAGACAGAACTCGGATAAAAACAGAGCAGGTTTACTGGATCTCTGCTGCCTGCCTCTCCACAGAGAGTCAGCTCAGGGCAGGGGCCACGAGCGCAGCTGCGCTGAAACCACGCCCACGCACTGACACGCCCCCAGCGTTCCAGGGCAAGGCAAAATCATGTTTTTTCATGATTTTTGAGACTTAATTTTATAATGTAAACAATGTTTTTAATCAGTCAGATTTAAATGGGTGATTAATAACACATATTTATGCCATGTGACAAACTAAAAACACACATTTAATTTCACTTTACACGGTCTTTAACAAAAATCTCAAGGTGCTAAATATGGGAGGTTTTGTCCCACAAAAAGTAACCCACAAAACCATGAATGCCCGACTTACCCAGCCTTGCAAGAATCAGTGATCTTGTCCACAGCTGTATTAATGCTGAGGGTGTGAGGAGCTGCTGTTTTCCTCATCGATCGATAGCATTTAACTGTGACGCGCACACTGTTGGAGGCATCGCGTGGCTCAAACAACTTGATGTCATCCTAAAAAGCTGACATGAACTTGTTGGTTCCCCTGTCCATTGTTGTGGCTGATATTTTGTTGAAATCCGACAGAAATGATACACTAATCGACTCAGAAATACCCTGCAGAGAGTCATTCGTCGCCATGTTTCCATTGAAACTAAGCTCCGCGAGGCTTTGTTTGTGAGACACGCAGCCATGTTGGAGTTTAGGGGGCGTTTCTGGGCGGAGCTTGGTAAGGTCCATAGACTCTCTCACTGGTACATTTTCATAATTAAATCACTTCTTGGTCTACTGCCTTCATACATCTCCTCCTACATGTCATGTCGTCAGTGCAGCTACAGCGTGCGCTCTCAGGACATTATTACCTGCAGCGTTCCTTCAGTGTGGACTGAGCTCTGTAAAAAAGGGGCCTTCTCTTACTCCACTCGTCTTTCCTGGAACACCATACAAAAAAGATCTGAAGCTCTCGACTTTGACCTCTCTAAAGGATTTTAAACATTTGTAAAGTTCAATGCAAAAACCAACACAGACATAGTTTACACCGTTTTATAATGTAGCTTGTTTTATATCACTACTTTTACTCACTTTTCATTTTACATTACTTTTTATGACTTTACTGGTGTGTGTGTGTACCTCATCTGTGTTTTGTTGTTGTTGTTGTTAAAAATAGGTTTCTTTTGAAAATGAGTCCTCATGTCTTAATGAGACTAACCCGTATATATAAAGGTTGAGAGAATTACAATGATCTGTTAAATTTAAAGTTTATTTTGTTGCACTGAATCATAAATGCAACTAGAGAATTTGCATTTCCTTTGAAAATGCAAGTGTGAATGCTTCTTGCTTAAGAATATCAAGAAAACAGTTTGAAAGTAGCTTAAAATAGCAGAAGGAAGCAGACCGTACACAATTGTTCCTAATCTAATGGACTGCCAGGCTGCTGCCAATATAAATTGTTGATCTGACAGTACTATGTGTTTGGGTTCTCTGTCAGATACTACTATACCAAATATCAGCTGATTAGCTCTAAAAATATAGTTGAAATTATCTGAGAAAAGCTGAAAAATGTCAAAAACAGCTGAATTTTAGCTAAAACAAGTAGAAAGAAGCTTAAATTACCAGAAGAAAGTGAAGTGAGCATAAATGTGCCCACTAAGGCTGAAAGAAGCAGAAATGCAGGAATAGCTTAATTGGCAACAAAAAGGCTGAAAGGAGCATAACAAACTGTTATTAGCAGAAATAGGTTACAGAAAATACAAAAATGTTGGACTTAGCTGAATAAAGCTGAAGGAGCACAAAACAGTTGGAAAAAACAGTTGAAATTAGCTGAAGCAGTTTTTTTTCTACACAAGGAAGCTGAAAGAAGTTTAACTGGATCTAAATGTGAGCATAGTAGTCGAAGGTTGTAAACCGATCAAAAGTTATGAAAGATGTAAAATGAGCTCAATTCATTTTCAATGGGGAAGAAAATAGCGGAAAAGGCTAAACATCTCAAAAAGCTCAAAAACATTCCCGCGAAGACATCCTGATGCACGCTCAATAATCCAGACTTAACCTTGTCCAGTTCTTGAAGAAAACCCATTGAAATAAAGTAAATCTGTGATTTGTGTCCACCAAGACTTGCTGTGGACAGATTGCGATGGTGTAAATCAGAGACGTCTGCTTTGCCAACTGACGGCAGCGTCACAAGCTGACAGCGCCGTCACCAGTAAGACGTTGGGAAGTTG